>PVKM010037598.1:0-14397 GCA_004027735.1 Carollia perspicillata | reverse complement strand
CAAAAACAACCAAAGTCAACAAACAAGCAGGCAATAGCATGACACTCCTTAGCCACACTTCCTGTACTCTCTCCTAAATACAGAATGGACAGAGTCGCTGCAGCTCACGAGGCAGGACCTGGTGGCTGAGGAGGCTGTTGGCCCCTTTCCTGGGTAGGTAAGGCTCCCCCAGAACTCACAGAGTGATGGGGGAGGGGAGGAAAGTTGTGATCCAGCCTTTTTGCATCAGAGCTGGACATTCTGCCAAGAATAAGCTTTCTTCTTGAGCTTCTTCTTAAAAGAGAATTGGGTTCTGGAACTAGCTGCCTTGAGGGATGGGAACAGAGCAAGCAGATAATAGATTCACTCACAGTTATTGGGCTTACCATGTGCCTGGAGGGGGTGCAAGCACTTCTCATATTTTATGTCATTGGATTCTCACTGTAACCCCGCAGAACAGGTAGTCATTTTTCCCTTTCACTGTCCTTGCCTGCTGCTGCAGTTTGAGTCCCAACAAAACTGAGCCTGGTATTTGCCTGATTTGGACCCTCCTGGTCACTGAATGGACACTAGAACTCTGCAGGTGCTGGTATGGAAGGCAGCGCTTTACAATTTCCTGAAGCATGTAGCACTTGAGATATATGAGGTGAAACAATAAGACTGTTACAAGCTACTGCAGGGCCACACACACCATCCAGCTGTATGTTTGGTGGACACCCTGAGAAAAATCCCACTGTGGTTCGTGGTGGAAGGACACAGGACTGGTGGCTTACTTTGGACTGGGTTTCCATTAGATTTCTTCCATTAGAAGCTCAGTCTGCATGTTTGCTCTGCTCTGGTCAAGCATATTCCCAGCCCTTCAACCTCCTTACTCCCTTTTTTCTGGGCTCATGGAAAAGGTGGGTGCTTTCTTTAGTCCCACTATGTGATGTGATCAGTTGTGACAGCCCGCAGTATCCACTGTAAAAGAAACAGCTGGGAATGGTCATATAGTGTTTTCTGGATGGTATGATGCAGGTCAGAAGTCAGTGCCCACCCACCGTTTGTCATCACCTCTGAGATACTGCATGTGGACCTAATTAGCCAGACGAAGGGTCTCCAAATGTTGGGTTTTGAAAGTGACCTCCAGGTGCTTACACGAGCTTTGTGCTCTAGGTTGCTGGATATGTGTCAGCTATGGAGTCTACAGAGGTATCTGATAAAGTTGAGATGCTCTGCTGCCTATCAATGCTGATTTTGTGCAGGGAACCTAAGTCTTTACTACTTTACAAGGTCAGTGCTTATCCCTCTGGGTGACGAGAAACCAACAAGACCGTCTTGGTAGGAATGGCCCAGAGCCACCAGCATTGTTTTCCCCTCTACTAAACCACTGGGTGTTTATCACCTGGGACTTTGGACCACAGATGGGCTTTCATGTGTTCCCTCCCATCCCTGGGGGAATAAGGAGATGCAGAAAACATTTAGGGACAGTAAGAAAGGAGAAAGAACTGTATTCTCTGCTTGGGATCTTACTGAGCAGCTGCTGGAGAGGGGCCTGGGGACAAGGAGATGTGCAGAAATTCCTAGCCAAATGAAAAAAAAGCAAATTCACCTCTGAGGGGCCAGTCTCACCTTCAGTTGCCCTCCTCCATGCCTTTCCCTCTCTCTTCCTTGCCCTTCTGTGTCTCCCTTTTCCTCCTCTTGTCTGCTTTTTCTGCACGCTCTTCCTCCTTTGTCCTGGCACAATTGCAGTATGCTGCCCTCTGGGATGGGCTGGGCCTGTCCCACATGGCTCTCATCCTCATAGGGCCACTAGGCCATCCCCACTGTCAAATGCCCTCTTGTAGCCAGTGGACAGGTCATTCATTAGCCAAGGGTCCTTCCAAAGACCTCTTCCTTCTTTGTAACTCATGATGAAAGAGTTTCATTAAAGTTTAATGAGGCACCTAGGTTTTATGCAATCACAGTTAATCCCTTATTTTCATAACAATGTTGGGAGGATCTATTTCTTATTTTTCCAGACTGTTTGTTGATTCTAAATAGCTGCAGTGACCATGCAGTGCTGGTTAAGCTCCATTCATGACTCATCAGTACCCCTGTGTCTGTCTTGCAGGTGTCACTGCTTTCTGCAGAGCTCGCCATCCTCTGACACTCAGCAGCTTTCAGTCTTGGCTGCACAAAGGAATCACCAGGATCTTAAAGAATCCTGGCTCGTCCCACCCTAGGCTTCTTTTTTTGAAAATATATTTTATTGATTATGCTATTACAGTTGTCCCATTTCCCCCCAACACCCTTTATTCCCCTCTGCCCTGCATCCCCCCTCCTAACCCCATTCTCCCCGCTTAGCTCATGTCCGTGGGTTGTACACTTAAGTTCTTCAGCTTCTCCATTTCCTATACTATTCTTAACCTCCCCCTGTCTATTTTGTATCTACCATTTATGCTTCTTATTACCTGAACCTTTTCCCCCATTCTCCCCGCTCCCTGCTAATAACCTTCCATGTGATCTTCATTTCTGTGATTCTGTTCCTGTTCTAGTTGTTTGCTTTGTTTTGTTTTTATAGGTTTGGTTGTTGATAGTTGTGAGTTTGTTGTCATTTTACTGTCCATAATTTTGATCTTCTTCTTTTTCTTAGATAAGTCCCTTTAATATTTCATATATTAATGGCTTGGTGATGATGAACTCCTTTAACTTGACCTTATCAGGGAAGAACTTTATCTGCCCTCCCATTCTAAATGATAGCTTTGCGGGATAGAGTAATCTTGGATGTAGGTCCTTGTCTTTCATGGCTTGGAATATTTCTTTCCAGCCCTTTCTTGCCTGTAAGTTTTCTTTTGAAAAATCATCTGATAGTCTTACAGAAACTCCTTTGTAGATATCTGTCTCCTTTTCTCTTGCTGCTTTTAAGGTTGTTTCCTTATTTTTCATCTTGGGTAATGTAATTATGATGTGCCTTGGTGTGTGGTTCCATGAATCCAACTTCTTTGGGATTCTCAGAGCTTTCTGGACTTCCTAGAAGTCTGTTTCTTTCTTTTTTTTTCAAGTACAGTTGTTTGCCTTCCACTACTTCCCTCCCGCCACCCACCATCCCCATCTCCCTGCATACATTGGATGCAGGATCATTGAAGGCTTTTTAGAAGTTATAATCCTTATTTGGCGGGGAGACAAGTTGAGGGATTTGGACCAAGTTGTGTGCTCTTGGTTATTCAAGGTCAAGGAGTGGCAAGGCATTGGCTTCCTCAAGTTCTGTGCTCACATGTGTCCAAATAGATTCTCCCCTCCATGGCTAAGGAGATATCCTACCATTGCATTATGAGATACTGGATATTCCCTAGAGAATTAAAATGTTTCTTTCTACTGTGCCATGGGTCTGATACTTAGTCCCTAGGAGGGGGCAGTAGGTCATCCCTGCTTGTTTGTGCCCTGACACTGGCAGTGTCAACCTCACCTGGGAGCTTGTTAGAAATGTAAATGCTTAGGCCCCACCTCAGACCTATTGAATCTCTGGGTGCAGACCCAGGAGTCTGTTTTTGACATGCTCTGGAGGCAATTCTTATGCATACTCATATCTGAGAAATCCTACTTGAGGTCACTGACTCAGTTCTTGATGGGTACTGTAGTAGTTTGCATTGTTATTCCAAATTTTTCACCCTCTTTGTATCCACATCCTTTGCCATGTGACTCTGAAGTTCTTCCCAGTATAGTAGAAGTATCTTCTCCTGTCCTGGTGATATTGGTTTGGCCAATGGCAATCTCTGGCAATAGAATGTGGGAGGGAATTACAGTGAACCTTGCCCTTAATAAAGGAGCTTCTTAATAATGCTTCTTAATAAAGAAGCATTACATGTTTCTTCTTGCCCCTCTGGGGCAAGTTCCAACTTCTCTATGGGAAAAAAAATGTCTCCAGGTAACCGTTTCATCTTCAGCATGGGTCCCAAATGACCGCATGGAACAGTTTCCCTAGTTGACCTGCAGATCTTCAAGTCTGGGAATAATTATGGTTTGTTATGTGGCAATGTTCACTGATATGGTTGATTGAGACAGGTTTTGCATATTTAGGCAGATAAGGTTCAGAATCCCAGAGGTCAGGCTATTGGCATCAGGCAGTCAGGATGGCAGTCTGGAGTCAAGACTCCCAGGATCAGGCTCCCTGTGCACCGTGGCTCTCTGGCTCATGAGTTCTCAGTAGCTGACCCTGAAGCTCTCTGCCTTATTCTCCTGGTGTTACCTACTTAGATTCCTAAGAGCATTGGACTGACCATGCCCTAGGCCACTGGTTCATTGTCACTCACCTGAATTACTGCAATAATTTCTTATTATCTCCTTGCTTCTGCACATTCTCCTACTGTCTCTTTTCAACAGAGAAGCCAGATTTATCCTTTTAAAATCTAGGTCAGAGCATGCCACTCTTCTGCTTCAAACCTTTAGATGACTTTCCATTCTCCTCAGAGTAAAGCCAGAATCTCCACCACGGCTTACAAGAGATTGTGTGTTCTGGGATCTGCCCCACGATCTTAGTCCTATTATTATCTCCTTCCTTCATCCACTGGGCCCCTCTGAGTTCCTGCAGTTTCTTGACCAAATAAGCTTGCTCCACCTCAAGACCTTTGCAACCATTGTTTCTCTCACTGGACCACACTTTCCCTTTGTTCCAGGAAATAGCCACACAGCCGTCTCCCTAGGTTTTTCAGTTACCTGCTAAATGTCATCTTGCCAGGAAAACTTTCCCTCGAGATGCAGAAAACAGCAATCCTCCTATACCACTTCACACTCCTTGTCCCCCATACCCTACTTAATTTTTCCGCTGAGTATTTATCTCCACCTAATATATTGCCATTATCTATTTTCTTATTTATCAACTGCTTTTCATCCTCTAGAATATAATATTCATGAGAATAGGGAGTTTGATTTTTCACTGCCACATACATCCTCAGTGACTATAATAGGTACATAGTAGATGCTCAATACATATTTGTTGAATGAATGAGTTAGTAAATGAGTGAATCATCAGTTACACAGTGGTTGGGGAACCCCACGATTCAGACCATGGTTCTCTATGTCAGCCCCTTAGCCCGGCCTAAGGGCAGGCACATTTCTCCTGCAAGGGGCTGCAAGTGTGCCAGAGCCATAACTTATTGTGTTTAATTAAACATTGTCACAGGAAAGTTTTAATGAAAATTCTTCTGACTTGATATCCCCTTTCTGTTAACAAAACTACATTGGATGCCAAATCATATGCAGAAGGTTTTTTTGGTGAGCCATGAAAAAGAAAGAACAAGGGGCACTAGGTGACCTGGTAACTTAATAACCTTATTAGTTTCTACCTCATGGAACACTTTGCCAGTGGGAGCCCGAAAAAGTCCCAGGGCTAAGGCTCCTTCTTCCAGGAGAGGGCTTGAAGGTGCAGGAGCTGCCTTAGTTTTGGGAACGTTCATTCTCTGTGCTTTTATGAATGGCTTGTTGAAACCTCAGAACAGAGTAGGCTCTGCTGTGCTAACAAATCCTGACATCTCAATGGCTTAACACAAAAAGTTTATTTCTTGTTCGTACCACCGTCCAAGGTGATCAGGGGTCTCTCCTAGTGGACCTTCTCCAAATAGGACTCAGAGACCCACAATGAGTTCAATGTCAACTCTGCCACCTGAAACTTCTCTACTTCCAGCTGCACAGTGGGAGCAGCCTGGAGGACACACCTGCTCCTGCCTGCCTTGGTTCCAGCAGGGCTTTTCTTCTGCTCGCGCACTTGTGAAGAGAACTCAGGCATGTGGTTGCAGCCCAACTTTCAAGAAAGCTGAGAAAGTGTCTCTCTCCATTTCTGGCAAAGAGGTGGTGTGGGGAGCACACAGCGTTGCTTCTGTTATTCTTGTGTGGTAAGGTGGCATGTTTCTGTGGTGGGTCCATTAAACGTATCTGTTGTAGTTTAGCTCTTAGGGGGCAACCTTATTTCAAACAAGGTGCAT
Source organism: Carollia perspicillata (assembly GCA_004027735.1). Classification (NCBI taxonomy): domain Eukaryota; kingdom Metazoa; phylum Chordata; class Mammalia; order Chiroptera; family Phyllostomidae; genus Carollia; species Carollia perspicillata. The sequence continues at coordinate 8,479 of PVKM010037598.1, read as the reverse complement.
AGTGACCAGGAAGGTACTCCAGAGGTAAATTAAAGCTGAGACAGGCTAAGGAGGAAGGCGTGCAACAGGGACAGTTCCTCGCCATGGTGAACCCTATGGGGAGGGCACTGGGTGAAATATTTGTGGATAAACACAAACTCCCTATTTGTGTAAATCTTTTGGATTTGTACACAACTCATGGAGACTGTTTTTACTAAAAATGTCACCAGTTTGACTTAAATGGCTAGAATAGAGGCCAGGTGTTGCTAATCTCTGTCAGGAGGCTGCATTGCTTCAGGATTTCACATCATTTGATCTTGAATGGTATTGGGAGATCGCTAAATCTTAGTCCTTTCTTATTAAATATAGGGCAACTAAGGCCCAGGAGAGGGAAACAACATTCTCGACATACAGCTGGCCAGCAGAGTGACCAGGTCACCTGGTTCCTCTGTCCCCTCCAGACTCCCTCTGGTACTTCTGTTCTACTGGTGTGAGCAGGGTTCCTGCCAGCACTGTCCATGAGGCTTCAGGGCGGCATTGAACTGGGGGGCTGTGCTTGCTTCTGCTTTATAGCCATTGCCTGAAAGCAAACCTGAAAGAGTGAAGGTTGGTGTTCTCATGCGCCGTCTCCACAAACGGGAGAAACTCTCTTCTCACCCTGCAGCCTTTGTTCCATGTGGCGCCAGAGGAAGCATCAGGAAAGCTTTCAGTAGCCTTGGGGAAAATGCTTGGGCAAGTTTTCTTTGTGTCTTTTTCGAGGTGTTTGATCAGCTTCCTTTGCTTTATATATAGTTTTCCAGGAATAGGCAGATGTTCTTTTCACCCTGAAGATATTAATACCCCAAGCAAAGCACTTGAAGGAAAACAGCCATCATCAAGTGGGGAGGGAGCAGGGTGGAGAAAGAGAACTTCACTGCCAGGAAGGAATGTACAAACAAAGTGAGGCCAGGGCCACTGGGCTGGGCAATTCAAATGATCTGTTTTATCAGCATGTTATGCTCACAGGAATTTTCTATGGCTCACTAGTTGATATAAAACATAGCTTATTACTATTATATTACATATTAATATAGTCATACCAATAATTATATAATCAATTGTATCAGTAATTATACAATCAATTATTATATAATTATAATGTATTAATATAATATATAATTATTACATATGTGATATGTAAATATAATATTTAATTATTTTCTGACTTAAGCATTTCAAAGTTAGCTGATAATTCTAGAGAAGTGGTGGAAATAATTAGCAGTACTTTGTCAATCATGGGGCAAGTGGGCCCTGCCTCCTGCTGCTACTTCACCCTAGGGACATGGAGAGATGTACTTTAATAACCAGGTGGTCCAGGCTCTGATCAGTCCTCTGGAGAGCACTGAAAATAAATAACGTCTAGAAAAACGTTAAGTTTCCGCATTTATTATTTCCTCCACTAAGAACAGCAACAACAACAAACAAAGTCTAATTGGCATTTTTGGATCTTGAAGGCCATATATACTTCATTTGCTCATGTTGTGTTGACCTGTTTGTTGAGTGACTCAAAAGGCTGCTGGTTTTGAGTGGCTCTCATAACAAAAGCAGGCTGGGCAGTAGGTGGCTATGGCAGTTGTACTGTTACATTGGCCTTGCGATCGAATACATTTCATGACTCTTGATGTGTCTCTGACACATGGGAGATATCCTGGGACTTTGACAGCCCTTACAGATGAATCAGAGAGAGGTCTTTAGGGTTTGGGAGCATAGCCATGCCATTCTGTAGGTAATGATTCTTTTCAGAAATAGTTTCTGGCTTTTCTGAGTCTGTGTGTCAACACAGAGTAGAGACTGAATACTTGACCATAGGCCACCATGCTGCCCATCATGAACTAGCTGTTTTCTGACCAACCAAGCCATAAAGGTGTCCACGAATAGCATCCTGCCATTAGGTGGAAGTAAAATAGATAGACCTGGGCCTGAGCTGATTCTGAAGGCACGTGTCTCAGACAGTCACAACTCCTACTTCTGCTCTATTGCTCCTCCTCTCTCTCAGCCTCCACTTACAGGATCAGCGGGGACTCCCTATGACCAGTTCACTAGAAGGGAAAGCTAGCCTTACTTACAAGAGGTTTTGTGAGATTTTGCCACCCAAAGATGGATAAAATAACACAAACTTCGTATACTACTGTGGGGAGAGACTTAGCATGTCTTTAGTTTCATCATATTAGGTGTAAATATAATATTTCTAAAGTCTTTATTTGGGAATTTAAAATGGTTTACAAAGGTATATATAGATATCCAACTAAAATGGGGTGGGCTGTGGTGGTTTTACACCGTGTCAACTTGGCTAAGTTGGAACTATGTAAGTTGTGTGATGTTTGAAAAGTGGAAAGAAAGCAGCAGCCTTACCTTCTGAAGAAGGTTGTGGTTAGAGGTGGTGACAGAGGGATGTAGAGATATATGTGGTTTCCAGGCTGTTCTCTGTTCTCCAGCAAGTGTTGGTCAGAGAGTCAGTGGTAGGGCCCAATTCACCTTTGCTCTGCCCCACTCCACACCAAGCTCCTCTTCCTGATTGGCCAGTGTTGGCCCAAGCCTGCCTTCCTTAGACTTCTGCACTGGCTATTCCCTGCTGCCCCACCTTGGTAGGTGGACATGTTACCTGGTTCCCTAGCAACTCTGGCAAATGCTGACTTGTCCTCTAGTGCAATGCCTTAGGAGGCCTAGTTAGTAATGCCCTCTTTTGGATCCATATATCCCTAGCTGTCCCCACAGTTGTGTGAAGTTTTACTTCTATAATAAGAATTACTGATACTCTGAACTTGGGAGTAAAAGAGAAAGTCACTAAGTTCTTAAAAAAAGGACAGCAAATCTGGCCATTTTAATGGATCATAGCAGGAACAAAGTGACTGACTTGTATGCTTTTTCCACCTCTGCCACCCTGTGGGCACACACTGACACATATCTCAGTAGAAGTCTTGACTATAAAGTTTTTATCTCAGTGACTCAAACTTTCAATGTGCAGTTTTAAGGCTGAGAGGCAATTGTGAATCCAAATAGATTCGTGGCCACACTTCACCAAACAGTGGGAACCCTATGCCTGATCTTGGCTATCTAAGTTTGAGAAAAGTTATGTAATAATGTCAACAATAAAATCTGTGTGTGGCATAAAAAGAGGAAGCTTCCAAAGTAAGATAGTGGGCAGACTGTGGAGATCTAAATCTCAAGTGGACCATGCTAACTGAAAATTCAGCAATAAGCAATATGTGAGTTGGGGGCCTCAGGGAAAACTGTTGAAACATGACTGGTGCCTCCAAATGACACAAGGTAACCATTTTTTTCCTTCTGCTTTTTGTACCCTAAATGTATATTCATAGAGCTTGTGTAGTAAAAGTAGACTTCTAAGATGAATTTGGAAATATTTCTTATCTGGACCCAAAACAAACAAACAAAAAAACCCAGGACCCTATAAACATGCACTATGGGATTCTAGAAGAATAAAACCAGAAATCCTTAACCCTTAATCATTAAGTTTCAGAGATCCTTAAACTGGGAACTTTTAGAAAATTAATTGAGCACCATTAAATTTGGCTCTCTTTGCAGATCAGGGAAATTTTTAATGTTTAAATCATGGAGAGAGCTTAGTTACTAAACCAGAAGCATGATGCTTTTATAAGAACTATGACAAAATCAGAAAATCTAAGTCCTCATCTGGATATTCCTAGAAGAGCTACTTACTCTCCAGGTCAAAGTTTCTTCATCTGTAAAACAAATATGTTGGACTAGCTTGGAAGCTAGGTTAAGCTCCTGATATAGCTCATCAACTGGAGAGTTTCAGGGTTGGGGGAAGGGTGCTGAGAATGACATTGGCCGTGGTCTTGCAGGAGCTTGTTATTCAATGAGAAGCAACTCTTTAGACCAGCTCTGTGACTGAACTTCAATTTCCTCCGTTCTAAAATGTAAATATTGTAGTACCTATGTGATATGGTTCTTAGAAAGGCTTACTCAGGTGTATGTCAAATTCTTAGAATGGTGCCGGGCAGTTCAATGAAAGTTAACCAGTAGTAAGTATTAGTATTAGTATCAGTATTAACATTGGTATTAGTATTAGTATTATATATTCCCAATTTCCTCTTCCCAAATGTCACTTGGTGCTCTGATGGCAGAACCAACTGGTTGCATTTTAGAAATTCTGGTTCTTGGGTTCTGAAAGTGAAGATTTTGGTTTAGCAAGTGCTGTTTGGATCTGTATTTCTAGAAAGTTTTTAGGTAATAATGACTGGCAGCCCTTTGAAATCCCTGCTCTAGTCAACACACACACTCATATACTCAGGTAAACACTCTCACACACTCACAACTGTGATAAAGTCTATTTAAAAGTAGAGTTATAATTTGAAAAAGAAAGCATTCCTTAGTCTCATAATAAAATGAGTTTATTTTATTCCTGAGTTTGCTCCTTTATTTATATCCCCACCTCTTCTAAAGAATTTGAAGCGGCAGAAAGGGCTCTCCACCACACTGAGTAAGCCTCAGTTGGCAGTCCTTCCTCTGACTTTCAAAGCCCTCAGCAAAACCTCACTTGGAGGAATGTAGTGGAGATGCCTGGCATCTGGACATTCCTTCTGTGTGATGGCACACATCTGGTTCTTCGGGACCAGTAGCACATTTCCCTCCTAGTTTCCCCCAGATGTTTGAGGATGTGAAAGATAGAGTTAAGCGGTGAGCAATTTATCAAGCTTCACTGATTAATTAAAAGCCAGCACTCAGCAAACCCTCTCTGGACTCATTGTGTTCATCATACCCAGGCTTTTTCCCTGGCAGACACACAGGCTGTTGACATTTTGGTTCCCTAAAGGGCCTGAAACTAAGTGAGCAATTGTTGTGCACATGCAGATGGACATCCTGGAGCAGACAGATGGGTGGACATCTATCTGGCTTCTACAAAATCCAAATTAAGCTAATACTATTCAAATTCCTGCCCAGCTATGTGTGCCTTCTCAAGGTTGCTGAAATTGAATTCAAAAGCCAAAAAACATATGCTGGCCGTGCTCAAAGAGCAACTGCCGATTGCAAACACATGGTTTAGAAATGTGTAAGATGCTCTGGGGTTTTATTTGGGGTTGCTGATTAAGTGGAATAATCACAAGAAACATCATTCAAATTCTCATCCTTGCACATAAGCACAAGTTTAGAGGAATTTTATTTTTTAAAAGCACAAAGAAAAAAATCTCTGATGAAAATGCTCAATGTCCCAAAAATGGATACTAAATTTTGGATTTGATATCAGTGGAAATGCTGCATAAAGCAATATACTGTATAGGATTTCTTGCAGCCTTGGGCACAATTTCTGAAACAAAGGAGATTAAGATACATGGCAATAAAAAGTCCAGTACAGGTATCTTTAGGTCACAAACCAAAAATCTATCAATCAATCAACCAAGCAGGAGACATGTGTGTGCCATTAAAGGATGCTGGTGGGCACCAAACTAGGGCCAACGAAATGCTTGCATTCAGAAAGTCATCACCCGGCTTAGAAGGGGAGAGGAGGTAGTCAAAGCCCACACACCTCCTCCAAAATTCCAGGTTGGAAACACTTTGTTCCTGGCCAGTGTTCAAGATCCTTAGCTTTGCCAAGTGACTCTTTGAAGGCAGGACTAGTCTTAGCAACATGGATTAGGATCATGTGGGTGAAATTTGAACAAAGAAGGTGGTTCTGCCGCATGGAGGAAATGAAACGTGCTGCACAGAAATTCTTAACAAGGCTACTGGCGATTGGGCAATTTCAGTGTTGTGGAGTATTTTCTTTTAATGTACGCTGTTAAAATAAACTCTGGCTATATGACGGCAGAAAGTGCCCTGGCTTAGATCTCGGGGCTGCGTTCTTGGCATTGTTGATTTCCTGTGTGATCTTTGTGACTTAGCCTGGTCTTCATTTGCCTCATCTTCTTTAGCAGATTCCCTTTGCAGGAGGAATTCTTAGCAGAGCTCCACTTGTCTCCTCTCTTTCTTTCTTTTTGTCCATAACCACTGTTCTAGCTAAATAAATCATTTTCATATACTCATTACCATTTCCCCAAATCCCTTTAATAATAATAGCAAGTAGGGTATGTTTTTTGAGGAGGGGTGGATGGGTAATGCTTATGCCTATGTAGACTATAACAGGAACAAAAATGTGTCAATTTTTTCCCCTTCCATTTTACATTCTTTTTAAAAATATATTTTATTGATTATGCTATTACAGTTGTCTCATTTTTTTCTCCTCTTTATTCCTATCTGCCCTGTACCCCATCTCCCACCATCATTCCCCAACATTAGTTCATGTCCATGGGTCATACATATAAATTCTTTGGCTTCTCCATTTCCCATACTATTCTTAACTTCCCCCTGTTCATTTTGTATCTACAGTTTATGCTTCTTATTCCCTGTAGCTTTTCCCTCATTATCCCCCCACTCCCTTCCCATGGATAACACTTCATGTGATCTCCATTTCTGTGATTCTGTTCCTGTTCTTGTTTGCTTAGTTTGTTTTTGTTTTTTTAGGTTCCATTGTTGACAGTTGTGAGTTTGTTGTCATTTTACTGTTTGTATTGTTGATCTTCTTTTTCTTAGATAAATGCCTTTAACATTTCATATAATAAGGACTTGGTGATGATGAACTCCTTTAACTTGACCTTATCTGGGAAGCGCTTTACTGCCCTTCCATTCTAAATGATAGTTTTGCTGGATAGAGTAGTCTTGGATGTAGGTCCTTGCCTTTCATGACTTGGAATACTTCTTTCCAGACCCTTGTAGCCTGCAAGGTTTCCTTGGAGGAATCATCTGATAGTCTTATGGACACTACTTTGTAGGTAACTCTCTTCTTTTCTCTTGCTTCTTTTAAGATTCTTTTCTTATCTTTAATCTTGGGTAATGTAATTATGATGTGCCTTGGTGTGTGCTTCCTTGAGTCCAACTTTTTTGGGACTCTCTGAACTTCCAGGACTTCAAGGGATTTGCCCAATTAGGGGAGTTGTCCATTTTTTTAAATACGTTTTCAATTTCTTGCTCTTCTTCTCCTTCTGGCACCGTTTTGATTCAGATGTTGGAACTTTTAAAATTTTCCCAGAGGTTCCTAAGCCTCTCCTTATTTTTCTGAATTCTTGTTTCTTCATTCTGATTGAATGTTTATTTCTTCCTTCTGGTCCAAGCCATTGATTTGAGTCGTGGTTTCCTTCCCTTCACTGTTGGTTACCTGTGCATTTTCCTTTATTTCATTTTTCATAGCCTTCACTTTTTCCTCTATGTTGCGACCATACTCAGCTATTTCTGTGAGCATCCAGATTACCAGTGTTTTGAACTCTTCATCTAATAGTTTGGCTATCTCTTCATTACTTAGTTGTATTTTTTATGGAGCTTTGATGTGTTCTTTCATTTGGGCCGTATTTTTTGTCTTGGTGTGCCTGTTACATATAAGGGTGGAGCCTTAGGTATTCACCAGGGGGGCAACCCATGTGGTTGTGTTGTGGTGAAGTATGTGGGGGGAGGGTCCCAGTGGGAACAATGCCACTTGATAAGCTCTCTACTGGCTTTCAGTCACTCCTGCCACCACCCACAAGCAAACTGGGCCCTTCTGGTGCTGATTCCTGGGTGAGTGGGTTTGTGTACATTCCACGACCTCTTTGGTCTCTCCAGCGAATTCTCCTATAAGGCTGGCAGTTTCTCCTGCTATCTCAGCACCCACTGTTTTTTTCAGTCAGAGGTTTTTGATGCTTTATTTCCCTGCACTGGAACCCTAGCCCAGTCTGTTTCACTCCCCAATTGTTCCTCCCAGTTTATCTGCATGCAAATGTGGGACCACTGGATACACCAGCTGCCACCTTGCTACAAGTTCTCTCCACCCCAGCTTCCCATCTCTGCCCCTCCTACCGGTCTGGATGAATGTTTCTTCTTTAACTCCTTGGTTGTCAGACTTCCATACAGTTCGATTTTCTGGCAGTTCTGGTTACTTTTTTATTTTAAATTTTTGTTGTTCTTCTTTTGGTTGTGCAAGGAGGCAGAGTACATCTATCTACCCCTTCATCTTGGCTGGAAGTCTAGAATCTCACAAGATTTTCATGTTTCTACCTCCTATTGTGTAGCTTTTTCTGAGGTTCAGTCTGGTGGGATCAGAACATTTTTGAATTTAGAAAGAAAGAAAATGCAATCAATGAGGATTCTCAGCCTCCCACTATGTTGTGCTGGGCCAGCCCTGGTGCTGGTGACTGCTGTCTGAAACTGCATTTCCAAAAGCCTGCCCTTTTAGAAGATGCTCCAAGACAACTGAGCTCTGAACTGCACCTGGGGTCACTTCTCAGAGAGATACTGTGCCTGCTGGTTGGCTAGAGACTAGGGAGTCTCCAGCAAAGAGAGCAGCTTATAACTGCATTTGACTTAGTATTTCCCAAATGTATTGACTCTCCTCAGTTTTTCCTTTTTTGGAACACTTATGTAGAAACTTCTGTGTATGTGAAGGACATGTTTGGGAAGCTCTGGCAAGTAATCA
>PVKM010037597.1:0-14394 GCA_004027735.1 Carollia perspicillata | reverse complement strand
CCATTTTCTGTGATCCCAATTAACTCCTGCATGGTGATGCTTTTTACAGCTCAGAATACCTCCGTGCTCTGTTTCTTTAACCACTGCCAAGAGCTACTGGCTTCCTTTACCCGGAGGTTGACTCAGGCAACTGATCCCAAATTACTGGAATCTCCGCATCCTTGTACGAGTTAAAAGGAAAGAAATGCCTCACCCCCATCAGGATGGCTACTATCAACAACATGGAAAGTAAGTGTTGGTGAGGATGTGAGAAATTGGAACATTTGTCTGCTGTTGGTAGCAATGTAAAATGGTACAGCCACTACAGAAAACGATATGACAGTTTCTCAGAAAAATTAAAAGTAGAATTACTATAAGATCCAGCAATCCCACTTCTGGGCATATGCCCAAAGGAAATTAAATATCAAAAAGATACTTCTGTACCCATGTTCTGAGCAGCATTATTCACAATAGCCAGACGGCGAAAGCAATGCAACTGTCCAGCAACAGGTAAATTGATGAACAAATATGATATCTACATACAATGGAATACAATTAGCCCCAAAGTGGGCAGAAATCCTGATACACGCTGCTGCGTGGATAAACCTCAAGGACATTATGCTGAGGGAAATAAGCTAATCACAAAAGGACAGGTACTGTCATCCCACTTCCCTGAAATACCGAGCGTAGTCGAATTCACACAGACAGGACGTGGAACGGTGGTTGCCATGGCTAAGGGGCAGGAGGGATGGGGAGTTACTGTTTGACGGTCAACAGAGTCTCGGTTTTGCCAGCTAGGAGAGAGTTCTGCAGAGGCCCGGTGGGGGTGGTTGCACAGCAATGTGAATGTATCCTACCTAATGTCACTGTCAGACGTTTAAAAATGGTTACGAGGGTAAATTTTATATTGTGTGTGTTTTTATCACAATTTTTTAAATCCATAAACAAAAACACAGATTTTAAAATAATATTTTATTTATTTATTAAATTATGTTATCGTTGTTCAAGTACAGTTGTCTGCATTTTCCCTCCACTACTCCCCCCACCCCAGCCATCCCCACCTCCCTCCCTTACTTCCACCCTCCTTTGGCTTTGTCCTTCTGTCCTTCATAGTTGTTCCTGAAAACCCTCCCCCCCTTTTCCATTATCCCCTACCACCTCCCCTCTGGTTACTGTCAGACTGTCCTTAATTTCAATGTCTCTGGTTATATTTTGTTTGCTTGTTTGTTCTGTTGATCAGGTTCCACTTATAGGTGAAATCATATGGTATTTGTCTTTCACCGCCTGGCTTATTTCACTTAGCATAATGTTGTCCAGTTCCATCCATGCTGTCTCAAAGGGTAGGAGCTCCTTCTTTCTCTCCACTGCATAGAATTCCATTGTGTAAATGTACCATAGTTTTTTGACCCATCCATTTACTGATGGGCACTTAGGTTGCTTCCAACACTTGGCTATTGTAAATTGTGCTTCTATGAACATTGGGGTGCATAGGTTCTTTTGAATTGGTATTTCAGGATTCTTAGGGTATAATCCCAGCAGTGGAATTGCTGGGTCAAAAGACAATTCCATTTTTAGTTTTCTGAGGAAATTCCATATTGTTTTCCACAGTGTCTGCACTAAAAATAGAATATTTTTAAGAGAGAAGGGCTGAAGGAGAGTCAGGATGGGATGGGGACGAGGAGAGGCAGAAGTATCTGTTAAGCATGCCATTTGGTAAATTTTAAAAGTTGAATCACTTTTTTAGCACACAACAAATTATCATCGTCATAATGGTTATGTCAAAATATTGATTTTCCTAGATCCCCCTTTCCTAGTTACAGAGCCAGAATGATATATCACCCAAATACGTCTCTCCTAGTATCCATTTTTTAGTACAGACATTAGCATAAATATCAACTTTTCCAAAACCCACTTACATTTTAATTCTTGTACATCCAAACAGACGATATGAGATTACACTGTAGAAGAGAGGGGCCATTTGAGCATAGAGGCTAAGGGTAGATGTTTTTGACCAGCTGTTTGTGAACTGTGTCAAAACACTGCAACAAAGTGAAGAAACCGTATTTTTATTGCTTATGGATATTTCAAACAAACATCACTGACACAACTCCCACCCTGAGCCTTACCCCATCACTAAGTCTATACCACTTCCTTACCCCTTCATCAAAATAACTGCATCCAAACTGTTAAAACTCTTTCTTTCTCATTATCAGTTTTCACCACAGACAGGCGGGTATCCTTGATCTTCACTCCAGTGCCCACCTGGTCCCATTGCCCACACTCACTCTCCACATAGTGATGGAAAGGAGCTCAAGAGAAAGTGTGTGCCCAAACAGGCTGAGATAGCAGGTACCCAGATTAACGGGAAGTAGCAGCTTCTTTCGGTACCCCGTGTCCCATCCCCTTGACTCAGCTCTGATTTTAGTCACAACTGCAATAGACAGTTCCTGCTAGATTAGGCTCACACCAACAGAGCTCACCCAAGCGTTGACCTCTAGTCTCCACGTCCTGCCTCAAGCCCTTCTCTGAACTCTCAGGAGCCCGTTTGGCCCCCTAAAAACATGGCCTGGACACACAGAGCAACTAACACTCTGAGGGCAACCCTTAACCAATGGAGGATGAAGGAGCTAGTGGTGGATAATGCCCCGTGGTCTCATCTCGTAGGACTAGGCTGTCTGTTCCCTGCTGCCTGTTCCCTGCTGTTCAGTGGAGCTGAGCCCCCATCACCTGGAGAACTCACCTTTTCTCCAGTCTACCTATCTCCACTCCTTTCTTCTTTTGTACAATTGGCCCTCTCTCTAGTCTTTGATTCAAGTTCAACTTTCAGAAAAACCCACACTATGCTAATTTTTTTCCAATGCCTGTATGTATCGTGTTAGATTTTTTAAAGATTTTTTAAATTTATTTACTTGTTTTTAGAGAGAGAGGAAAGGAGGGTGAAAGAGAGGGAGAGATACATTGATAGGAGAGAGAAACATCAATTGGTTGCCCCTTGCACTTGCCCTACCAGGTACTGAACCGCACCCCAGGCATGTGCCCTGACCGGGGATCAAACCTGGAACCTTTCAGTCCATGAGACAACACCCCAGCCAGCTGAGCCACACCAGTCAGGGCACATTTTTTTTTATGGTGTTAATGTTTTCAAAATGGTGTTTGGGGGCTTTCTTTTGCTTTTTAAATACTAGTTGTTTTTCTTCAGTGTGGTAACACTGTCACCTGAAAAAGAGTTCACACAATTTCTATTTCACTCCATGATTCTGCATCAGCCTGGGAATGTGTAAAGTAATTTCCATGATAAGCTGTGTGTGAGCGTGTGTGTTTGTGAGTGAATATGTACATACTACTACTACAGGTTCAGTTCTAGGACATTTTTTTAAGGCATCTATAAGTTGTAGCAGAAGTCATGAAAAGAGGCAAACAATATTTGTGTTGAAAGAGCACGTAGATACCATCTTATCTGATTTTATAGGTGGGGAAGCTCAGGTCCCAAGAGGTAAAGCAATGTGCTCAAGGCATCTCACGGATGCTAAAACTGGGATCAAAACCCAGTGATTCTCTATCCAAGATCAGTGGTCCTTCATTCATACCACATTATAAAATATCTCAAACATAAAGGAGCTCATTACTTAAATGTCGATGATGAAACAATAATAGCGTTCATTAGGTACTTACTCTAACCTCTAAGTGCCTTACCTACACAATTTTATTTAGTTAACACAGCCTTAAGATAAGAACTGTTTTCATCCCCATTTTGAAGATGGGGAAATTGAGGCACGGAAGCATAGGGTAAACCTACCCAGAGTCACAGGAATAGTAAATAATAGAACCATGACTTAAATTCAGGCAGACTAGGAGTTTTAACCCTTTTGCTCTGGTGAAAATTTATCACATAACTTTTCAGTTTTGTAAATGTATATTTTTCTATGTATAATCAAAGTCACTGTCTATAGGGAACTGTTTCACATGGCGTGGAAATATAGCTCAGCCTGAACATGGAAAACCAGTGGGGAGCGAGTTGGCACACAGCACCACGCCCACAGATAGGTTCTCCCGTGGGGAGTCAGGCCTGCATTGTACCTAGGCCACTATGAGACTTGCTTTTGCTAGAATTCCCTCACCCTGAATTGAGGCAGCAAGTGCTTACTGTAACTTCCTAAAATCTGAGCTAAACCTCCCCAGTATGGAGTGTGACCAGTTCAACCACTTTTCCCCCTGATCTGTAACATCCTTCTCTTTGAAGTAATTGGCAACATTCTTTCCTTTGTTATCTGTAAAAGGAACAGATAACACCTGCAGCAAACCTATACATAGTAAATGAGGACCATCCTCCATGTAATGTACCCAGAAAAACAAGAAAAGCTTGTCCAGGTGGGGACCGGGGCCCTCTCGCCCTCTCTCTCTCAGACAGTGTCCATGCCGTCCCTTTTTCTCCACAGGACTTTTGTTGTCCGTGTGTATTTGTTCACGAGCCACAGCATACACGGATCCGGCAGGCCAGGATCCGCATCACTTGTCTTAGAAATAAAAATGTTTTAAAGTATCTTTCCTGGTTTCAGAGGAAACTACAGCCTAGCCTTGCCTTGCTTTCTAGGGAACAGGCCTGAGCCAACCTGCACCTTCGATGGCGCCTTCCCCGACTCTGGTGCAGTGCCGGGGAATTCTGGCCACGGTCACAACCTCCATCTGGAAAAGGCTGATGTTCTTTTTCCTTCTTCTTCCCACAGACTCCAAAATTTCTGCAGTTCACTTGATGAGATGCTTCATTAATACAGACTTAATGTCTGATGCCTACAGTGAATACTTCACAGAGAGCTCTGTTGATGAGCAACTGGTAAAAATGGCATTTTATCAAGGCAAACCATCATCGAATTTGAAAGGAAACATGTTTCCAGGTTCACCAGTATCAGATAATTAGAGTTGTGTGACTACTTCTTGTCCATATGCATCATATTCTCAAAGCACAATAATTATGCCAGATTCCACGTAGTTCTTTTCTTAATTGTATTTTGTTGATTATGCTAGTACAGTTGTCCTGATCCATATAGTTCTTTAAATTATCTATCTGAAATAGAAAAGATAAGTATCTCTGGAGTCTATTATGAACATACATTGATTAAGAGAAGAAAAACACGAGCAAAGTAAAGCCTATTCCTTCTCTAACCACATGACAATCCACTGAAAGCAGGCAATCATGCTACTGATAACAGAAATGACAATAATTATCATAAAAACAAGTCTGAATATATGTAAAAAGAAAAGGCTCATCTATACCCAAAAAGTGACCATTTCCCAACTCAAAACAAAAAATAAATCACTACACCAAAGAGTAGTCTTTAATTGGAGCAACACAATACTGTAACAGTTACAGGCATAAAATGACAAGTGAGGCTTCATTATGGTTTTCGATGAGATTTCCTGGCAAACGAAATGAAATTTCTTCTGTTTTAATGTTTCATTTTATGTATTTGTATCTTTGGAAACTAGGGATACAACAATACAATAAAATACGTAAGATACACATGGTTGGAAGTACCTTCTGGAAACTGCGGGATAATTATACTTCTGCTTTTTATCCATCGCTGGTAGAATAGAACTAGGTGACTTTCTAACGAACTAAGCAATTTCTCGTTCTTTCCCCTCTGCTGTGAGACAGGCATGATCACTTATTCAAACTATCAACAAAAAAGTTCAGTTTGTCTTTGGAGTTTCACATATAGCATTAGAATTTTTAACAGTTTGTAAAATGTTTATAGTTTATGTAATAGAACAAAGATTTTTTAAATGGTTTTGACTGAAATCTTTAAAGTTACAACAGTATTGCCAATTCTTTCCAAATATAAGTAATTAATGTAAGGACAAATGATACAGATAAACATGAACTCAAAAGTAATTGAAAACAGGGAAATATATTTTACATTGTATTATAAAATAAACATGATTTTACAAGTTGCACTGTTTTATATCCTAAAACACCAAGGAAATTTTTAAAATGTGTTAATGTAATAAATATAGCATAGTTAATTGAGAGTATTTATGATGTATAAGTATATGATAAGATATTGATAAAATAAATACCAAGTGACCAAAAATTATTTGTGCAAATAGAATGTTACTTTCACCTTTCAAACTCTGTATATCCATTCCTTATACTTTTACCTTACTACACCCTCACAAAGTATCCTAAATTTTGTGTAATGCATTTGTCTGTGTTGCCATATGTGTATATAATTAAAAAATAAATTGTGTGGTTTTGTCTGTTTTTGAAGTATGTGTGACCTTTAAGCTAAATATTACTCGTGTTTTTTGCTTCACCTATGTAGCTTCAGTTTATTTTTTCCTTTGCCATATTTAAGCTACTTTGTTAATATTCCTGGTAAGTGAAATTTCTCATCTCCTTACACACCATAGTAATCACGAATTAACAGCTTCACTCAAACAAAACTGATGAGTGGGCAATACAGTTACTTTACGTTGAAGTGTTTGTGTTGCATTTATCATAGCACTGAGAGATAAATGGAATCACAGCAGTGTGTGTTACAGCTGTAATCCTATGATATCCTGAGAATGTACACCACCCAGTTTCAGGAGAATTACAAATTCAAAAGAAGAAGTCCAACGGGCAAAAGCAATTCCAGGTATTATTTTTGTGGTTTCAAGAACAATAAAGCAGTTCCATTTCCTCTTCTTGCTAATGCTTTCAAATTCCATAACTGCTTTGTGACTCTTTGCTTCTCACTCTCAGTTCTCCCAGGAAACTGCCAATCACCTTTCCCCTTTGTCCTTCTCTTTCCTCCTTCTCTCTTAGCCTAGAAGCTCCTCCCTTCTGGTCAAACCTTCTCTCCACCAAGTTCTTTGGTAAATAATATTCTTCTCTCATGAGAATATTCTGTTTAGTAAAATTCTTCACCTCCTTATACAATATAGCAATAAAAAATTAGCACTTCTGAATGTAAAAGACTATTGAGTGAGCAATACAATTCTTTTACTTAAAAGCATTTGTGTTTTCTTCTTTTTTCTTTCTTTTTTTTTTTTTTGGCTGAGTACAGTGAACTTTATTGATGATGCATGACAAGGTAGGGCTTCCTAAGCCCCTCCCCTTCTTCTAGGATGAAAACCGTGAAGGTCAGGAGCATCTCAGTGTGTCAGGGATCAATCAGAGCAAGAGCTTCCTAGCAGCTGAGGGTCTCTCTTCCCCTAGCTGAGGTGGGTGGTCCAGGGAGCTCGTACTCCTTGGAGGCTATGTGGACCATAAAGTCTACCACCCTGTTGTTGTAGCCAAATGCATTGTCATATGAGGAAATGAGCTTGACAAAGTTGTCATTGAAGGCAATGCCAGCCCTGACATCAAAGGTGGAGGAATGGGTGTCACTATTAAAGTCACGGGAGACAACCTGGTCTTGAGTATAGCCCAAGATGTCCTTGAGGGAGCCCTCTGATGTCTGCTTCACCACCTTCTTGATATCATTGTATTTGGTAGCTTTTCCAGGCAGCAGGTGAGATCCACAACTGACACATTGCAGATGGGGACACAGAAGGCCATACCAGTGAGCTTCCCATTCAGCTCAGGGATGACCTTGCCCATGGCCTTGGCAGTGCCAGTAGAAGCAGGGATGATGTTCTGAGCTGCTCCTCAGCTGTGTCACCACAGCTTCCCAGAGGGGCCATCCATGGTCTTCTGTGCAGCAGTGATGCATGGACTGTGGTCATGAGTCCCTCCACAATGCCAAAGCTGTCATGGATGACCTTGGCCATGGGGGCCAAGTAGTTGGTGGTGCAGGAGGCATTGCTGACTATCTTCATGGAGCTGTCATACATGCCATGTTTCACACCCATCACAAACACAAGGGCATTGGCAGAAGGGACAGAGATGATGACCTTCTTGGCCCCACCCTTCAAGTGAGCCCCAGCCTTCTCCATGGTGGAGAGGACACCAGTGGACTCCACAACATACTCAGCACCAGCATCGTCCCATTTGATGTTGGCAGGATCTAGCTCCTGGAAGATGGAGATGGACTTTCCATTGCTGACAAGGTTCCCATTCTCAGCCTTGACTGTGCCTTTGAACTTGCTTGCCATGAGTAGAGTCATACTGGAACATGTAGACCATGTAGTTGAGGTCAATGAAGGGGCCACTGACGGCAACAATACTGACTTTGCGGGAGTAAAAAGCAGCCCTGGTGACCAGACACCCAATATGGCCAAATCCATTCACTCTGACCTTCACCATCAGGTCTCAGGGGTGTAGCTGTCACTGTGCAGGAAGACGCAGCTGTCTGTCCAACAGGATGGGCAGAGAGCCTGTGTTTTCTTTATAACATTGAGTGATAAAAGTGAAAAAGGTGAAAATTGTGTATAAGGGAAGTATTCTTAATGATAGAATAATAATAATAATAATAATAATAATAATAATAATAGGAAAAGAAAACCTTTTTATAAAAAAACCAGAAACTAGATATAATGAAGTGTTGGATTTGCTCAGTGGTGTTTTGGTTTTATAGCTAGGCACTTATAAATAAAAACAATACCTTTACCTTGAAATGTCCACAGGAAAACTAACTTTTTAAAATTGGTATTCTGTAACCCTCTAACTCCTAACTTGCCTTTTCTCACTAAAACAATTGTAATTTTGTGAGATTTGACTCTTATCTATTTCCCATCTTACTGCCAGACAAAACAGAGGAAATGGGAATATCAACTTGCTACCGTAGGGACTCCTAGATATAGTGGTCAGCAGTCCGACGTCTCAGAAATATGTTACTTCTGTACATGCAATCGCTCTCAATTATAAAATGACAAGCCATGGTTGTGGCCATCCAATGAGTTAAATCTGTGTACACGGGAACCCACGCAGGTATTTCTTTTCTACCAAATGAAACTTTCACACCTTATTCTTTCTCTTTTCGAACTTCTGAAACCTCTCTCCCAGTTAAATGGTCCTGTTTCCCATTTCACTGAGAATTCGAAGAATCAGAGACCTTTCCCCCTGTTTCCACCACGAGAACCAGCCTACCTGAGTTACAAAGTCTGCACTTGTTCCCCCCTTGCTGGGAATGAACTTCAGAGGGTGGCCACTCCCGTATGCCAGGGGGATCTTCTCCCCTACACTAGAGGATGAGTCCAGCCTTTGTCCCATCTCACACCTGTAGCTGTGATTTTTTCCTCTTTAGAGGATCATTCTCATTAATAGACAAACAAACTGTAATTACATTTTAAAAAGTACGCTTCTCTTGATCCCACTTACCCCTCCAGGTTCCACGTCATTTCTCTGTGCTCTTTCCTGTGTTCTGTGTTCTGTGAGAGTTCCTGTGCTCTGTGTTCTTTACAAGAACTCTTGGAAAGTGTTACTACAATTTTTTCTCCTCCTATTCTTTTGGAACCCTCTCCAATCTGGCTTTCATCTGCCCTTCCATCAAAAAGGGTTCCTGTCAATCTCACTAATGGCTTTCATGCTGCAAATGTCAATGGTTAATCCTCAGTCCTCATCCTACTTCATTAATGGGGAGTTTTTGACACAGTTGGTCTCTCCCTCCTTGACACTTCCTAACCACTCTCTCCCGGTTCTCTGGCCACCTCAGTGGCTGCTTTTCCTCAGTTTCTTTTGCTAGCTGGCAGGCCCCAGAGCTCAGACTTCTCTCTTCTCTGCCTGCATTCGCTCCCCTGGCCATCTCATCCAGGCTCAGACATGCTGGCAGTCCAGACCTTTGCCTCGAACACCAAAGTCAAATCCACTTGCTTGCTTACCATCTCCACCTGAATTCATCACAAACTCAGCATACCCCAAAACAAACGGCTATCCCTGTCCTCCTCCAAACCTGCTCCTCTCCCCATCAACCCCATCCTGATAAGGAGCAACTTCATTATTTTTCGAACCTTTGAGTCTACCTTGACTTCCTTCCTTCTCTCACAGCACTCACCCCAACAAAGCCAGCACTCAATTTTGTTGCTTCTATCGTGAAAATACATTTAACATCTGACCATGTCTTCTTATTAATACATGTTGTTACCTGACTGGTTCTAGACACCGTCGTTTCTCCCCTGGATTACTGCAGTATCTCCAAGCCAGTCTCCCTTCTTCCCACTACAATCTACTCACCACCCGCTGGCAGGGAGCTATCTTATTTTATTTTATTTTATTTTAGTTGTTATTCAAGTACAGTTTTTTGTCTTTTACTTCCATCCCAGTCCACCTTCCCAGTGCTCCCCACCTCCCTCCCATTTCCACCCCCCTTAGTTTTTGTCCATGTGTCCTTTATACTTGTTCCTATAATCCCCTCCCTTTTCCCCTGAAATTCCCTCCCCTCTCCCCTCTGGTTACTGTCATCCCATTTTCTATTTCAATGTCTTTGGTTATATTTTGCTTGCTTGTTTGTTTAGTTGCTTAGGTTCCTGTTAAAGGTGAGATCATATGATATTTGTCTTTTACCGCCTGGCTTATTTCACTTAGCATAATGCTTTCCAGTTCCATCCATGCTGTCGCAAAGGGTAGGAGCTCCTTCTTTCGTTCTGCCGCATAGAATTCCATTGTGTATATGTACCATAGTTTTTTGATCCATTCATTTACTGATGGGCACCTAGGTTGCTTCCAACACTTGGCTATTGTAAATTGTACTGCTATGAACATTGGGGTGCATAAGTTCTTTTGGATTGGTGTTTCAGGGTTCTTAGGGTATAATCCTAGCAGTGGAATTGCTGGGACAGGGAGCTATCTTTAAAGAAGATTCAGATCCTGTCCTTGTTATGCAGTGACTTCCCCTCTCACTCTGTTTAGGGTTTCACAAGGGCCTCTCTAATCTCATCTTTTCCTAACTCTTCCTCCTTTCTCTACTGAATTCACACCAGCCTTTTACTATTCCTCACATGCACCAAGGACCCTCCTACCTCAGGGCCTTTGCATTTACTATTCTCTCAACTGGGGATTTTCTCCTGATATTTACTAGATTCTTCCCAGTACCAAATTGAAGACCCCGTTCAAAAGCTGCCTAATCAATTGTAGCCTTCCCTGATTGTTTTATATAAAATAGCAAACCTCCTTCCTACCTCCAAGCATCATCTGTTTTTTCTTTTGTTTTTTGCTCTTCTCTACTTTTTTCTACAACATCTGTCATTGAGATCTGCCAGTAAGCCAGGACAGGTGGAAAAGGAAAACTGAGACAGATAGCTGAACAAATTGGCTGAGCAATTTACAGCCAGATACAGAAGATCACCTACCTATAAATAACATCTCGGCCTCAGTTGTACTTCAGCTCCAGGCCCAGAAAAGCAGCAAAACCAGGTGGACGATGCCAGGACCAGCTGCAATGACTAATGACCCCCCGCCTGTCACTGACCAATCAGTGGAAACCGTGATCCTGAAAGGGCACACCTGGAAAAGCTGATGACCATTCCTTTGAGATCCCTCCCCAAGACCATCCCTAAACTCCCAGCCTTTAAAAACCTTGAAAACGCAGGTTCCCAGAATGCTAACCACTGGGAGCACGCCTGCAGCTTTCCTTTCTCCCCTTTCTTCCCCAACGGGCATACATCTCTTGAACCCTCAGGGTCCCTTCTGACTTCTCCGTGAGCAGAAGCACCTCTGTCTAGGCTCTCCTGTTGCTTCTTCTGTCCTAAGCCCTTTCCTGTTTTACTGTCCTCAGCTCTAGTAACTGTTCTCTCACAATCAGCTGGACTCTGTCCTGAAGTCCTTCCTGAACAAAGAAGCCACACACTAGTGGCAGGCCCCGTTCCTGACTAGTCCCCTTTCTGGTAACATCATCATGTTTTCCTTGCCTCTGGCCTCTCTTTCTCTCGGTCGGAATGTAAGATCTATGAAACCAGGGATGTTGTCTATTTTGCTCACTGATGAATCATTAAGTTCTACAACCAGTCCTAATTGATCCCTAACTAGTTGTTGAAAGGATGGACAAATGAATGGATCAATGGAACATTTTTGCTATTATGTTTTTTAATAACATAGAGTAACATTAAAAATTGCTCTACATCAATAAAAATGTACTCCACCAGGAAAATATAACATGATTGGTAAAATACAATATTTGGAGAAAACTTTTTGAGAAACTAATTAAAGTCATTCTAAAGTTATACAGAAATCCATTTGGCTATAAGAATGGTACAATAAAACACATAGCAATGAAAAATAATGAATTAGAACAATATACAGTGACCTGAAGATTTGTTCATAATATAATGTTAGATGGAAAAAAATAACAAACTTAAAAGTAACAAAATTAGCATCATTCCATTTTTTTAAGTTTCAATGACTACATTTTATAAGTATATGGTTTTTGACCATGAAGAAAATAACTTCGAAAGGATAAAATTAAAGTAGGAAATCGCAAACTTCAATTACCGTATTTTTCAGACCATAAGACGCACCTAGGTTTTAGAGGAAAATGAGGAAAAACATTTTGAAGCAAAAAGTGTGGTAAACATTTACTAACATAAATAACATAATATTTCACCAACGTAAATGTAAATAGAACTCATCAGCAGCATTAACAACCATTATTCCTCCCAAATTTGGGGAAAATAAAGTGTGTCTTACGGCCTGAAAAACACGGTATAAACCCCAATGTTGCTTACCTTACTGAAGTAATCACTTATTATTTTCATAACACTTTTTATACAATAAGGCTTTTCAATGTGTTAATGTAGAAAAGTGAACACAAAGCTTTTAATGGAATATGATGTAGGCATTGAAAAGCTTTTGGGTTTATAAATAGTTAAGTCTTAAAATGCAAAATCGAATTATCAGATGCTTGAGCCACACTTAGGAAAATAATTAACTAGGTAAATTAAACAACCTTCATATTTTCCTTTCATTTCTTATGCAACTGAAACTATTTTCAAATAGTTCAACTAAGTTTAGTGTATAAATACATCTGAGTTGCAAAAGACTCAAAAAAATTTTATTTAATCTTCACCCAAGGATTTTCTTTTTCTTTTTTTCACTGGTGTTAGAGAGACAGGAAGAGAGAGGGAGAGAGAGAAAAATATGGATGTGAGAGAGAAACATTGATCAGTTGCCTCCTGTACACACCCCGACCAGGGATCGAACCTGCGACCTAGGTATGTGCCCTGACAGGGGATCAAACCAGCAACCTTTTGGTGTATGTACATGATGACACAGCCAGGGCAAGATCCAAAAACAACATTTTTTTTTGAAGAAGGAAATAAACAAATTATCACGGAATCATTTCTTGATTTTGTTCCTTGGGAAGATGATCCAACTGCTGGAATTACATTTGTTTGGGGACTCTGTTAATTTGAGTGATCTGGAGCTTTCCAGGTGTCACACCCAGTAAGTAGACTTTCTCTGACTAAATACTATAAATGCAGTATACTCGGGCACACAAGCAGGCTTAAGAGAAGGACAGCATGCACTGTGTTGTACACAATCTCAATTTCTTTAGCAACAGGGCAGTTACAGAATGCCAGGAGTATCTAATTATTTTTAACATGCCTTAAAACATAAATTTTTTAAACTACAGTTTCAATCTTGAGATTTGCTTCAAATTCCATTCCAAGCAAATCAGATACTATATTAAAGAAATTTAATTCTAAACAAATTGGTGATCCCTTTATATAATACATATTATATAAGTATTTATGTGTAAATGTTTATTATACATGTAAATAAGTGTACTTTCTTACACATAAAATATTTATATAATACATAATGTTATATGTATTATATTATAAAACTATAAAACTGTGTTTTTCATACTATGGAAAAAGTGAGTTTTCACACATGGTAAAAAATCTTTGAATTAATAAAAAGTAATACAAGTTCTTAGATCTTTTGTATTAGCAATGATACTCAAAAATTTTATTAATTATTCACAATACTACCATAGAAGGGATAAATAACATATGTCCACACCAAGACCTATAGAAAAGTGTTCATACCAGTCTTATTCATAATAATCAAAAACTGGAAACCAAATGCCATCAATAGGAGAAGGGATAACTAAGTCGTGGAATAGTCACACAATGAAACATTGCTCAAGAATAAAAAGGAACTAATTCCTGGTATAACAATATGGATATATCTCACAGATATTATATTGACAACAGACACAAGACAGGAGGAAGTCAAACCCAAGGCATTCTTATTGTATGATACCATTTATATGAAGTTCAAAAACAGATAAAACTAATCTGTGGTGACTAAAATCAGAAAATGGTTGTTTTGGGGGAGGAAATTATCTAAAAACCTGGAAAGGAGCACAAAGGAACTTTTGTGGAGTGATGAACATGTTCTGTATCTTGTTTGAGTGGTGGTTACATGAGTATATATAATTGTTAAAAGTCATCAAATTGAAGTAAGATTGAAGATTTTTATTATGTGTAAGTTCAGCTGTAAAAAATTATTGTACAAAGGGCTATTATTAAATACATTTTGTGCCATTGAGTTAA
>PVKM010037596.1:0-14389 GCA_004027735.1 Carollia perspicillata | reverse complement strand
TCTGGTGAAAGCATTCAGTACTATAAAGTAAATGATACCACGTATTTCTCTTTAATTTACTCCGTGTGCCGAGTGGCGGTCAAGCCCACCACTGCCTGGTGTTGAGCGCTTACTCTCTACCAGGCATTGAGCTAAACACTACATGCGTTATCTCATTCCACCCTTCCAGCAATCCGATGAGTGAGGTTTCTCTCTCTCTCCCCCCTGTCTCTGTCCCCTGCCCCCCTTAAAAATGAGAAAACCAGCTTACAGGTTAAATCAAGTGGCCACGTCTTTCTCTCAATAAGATGTTGAGTCAGGATTTGGGGTCTGATCCACCTCACTGTAGAGCGCATCCCCTTCCCAGTTCACTACGGGCCTCTCAGCTACATATTTTGTTTACCAGGCATCACATTTTTCCATCTTAACCCAAATGCAGTATCCTTGGCACTTAGGGGAAAAGCTTCTGAGGGTAGTTGGTAAAGATAGGAATGACACGGGACCTTGGAAGGAACATTTTTATTTTTAGAGGAGTTGGTGTGGGAAAAAGATGGTGACCACAACCAAGGGATGGTTCTGTCCCAGTATTGTGATGGAAATGTTAGAATGCGATGTTAGCAATTCACACCTTGGTAGTCCTTTATAGTTCCTGGGAAAGGCTTTCACATATATTATCTAATTTGTCACTCGAGTTAGCCCCATTGGGCCACTGCTGCTATGTCTCTCTGTATAATGAAGCTCAGAGAGCTTAAGTAACTTGCTTGAAGTCACACAGAGTGGCAGAGGCAGAACCCGAACAGTCCCGTGACTCCAGGCCAGGAGAGTGGCCCTCTAGTTCCTCGGCTATTAGCTGCGCCTCTTTGGGCAGTTACTGACTTCTCCAGGCTTCAGTTTCTTTATAGGAAAAAAGAGGGAGTTCTTCAAATACTAGGAACCTGTGACGTAGTCACCTCAGTTAACTCCACATGCTTTCAACTTCTTGGGTTTTGAACAGTTTTTTTCTGATGCATCCCAAAGATTCCATGGAAACTTTTTTTCTGGGTTAGTTTCAAAAGGGGGTGAATGACCAGCCATACCATGTTGATTTGCCCTTTATCTCATGAACTTTCTTAGTGGGGTTTGGAGTTTTGTGACACAATGAAGTACTTCATTACTTCAAGTATTTTTAGAAAGCATGGACGTGACAGAATTTTCGAGACATGGACATGTAGATTGGAGTTTGCATCCAAAGACTGGTATGTGAATAGTTCCAGGATCTTGGAGTATTTCCAAGTTGGGCTTGGGTCAAACATGGATTCTCTTCTAGTTGCCTGAGCCAATTAAAAGGCTTAAAATTGACTACAGTAGATTTTATTCAAATGACACTTAATTAAAAGCAAATTTTATTAAAAATGTTCCTATGTCTGGTTTGGGCAAATCTGGTATTATATGGATTAAAAAGGTGACTAATCTCAAATAAAAGAAGTCATCAGAAGGTCCTCATGTAGCTTGTGCTCTTGCTAAGGACTCTCGTTTCACCAATGTATAGTTGTTAAGAGCTCAGACATTCCTATGAGGCTTTTATGTGTATAGCTTTGACGTATGAACTCCAAGGGTAGCATTCCATTGAATGACTTTGTGCTTTATTTAGTGGTTATTTTTCTTTTTCTTTGAAACTCAAACCACATATACTTATACAGTCACTGTACCCTAAGGGGCTCCGAGAAGTGGTTAGGTTCACCTTATTGCCTACTGTAGAAGACAGGTAGCAAAAACTTTATTTGGATTTGAAAGAATTGAGTCAGGAGATGCCATAGTCTCTTTAACTAAAAATTTAGAAGCCTGTTTCCAAGAGACTTCTGAAGAAGTTCAAACAGGTTGGAGATCCTTTTCGGAGATAACCCCCTTTCACACTCCACCCTCCCTCCCGATAGCTCTCACTGTCCGTGTTTATCCTTGTCAGCTTCACGGTAAGACCTAGGTCTGGAGGTGTATGGAGACGCAGGGTAAAAGAAGCAAGCTGATCAGAATGACAGGAATGAAAGGCAGATAGCTTGGCCAGATATTCGGCAGAGACAAGGACTGGGGGCAATGCTGAGCAGCAAATTGTTCTAAGTGGAGTCTGAACTATTGAAAGACTGTCCTGGAGGGTCTGGACCCCAAAACAGCCGGAGTAATGGGAGTCATCTATGTGGGCCCTACGAAGATAAACTAGTAGTTGAATTTTTATTATGAAAAGCATAAAATCCAGAAAATATACTAACAATCAAAAGTTAAAGTCACTTGAATCCTATCATTAAGAGAGAACTGATCCAAGTTTGGTATTTCTTGATATTTAAAACAATTTTAAAGAAGTATTCTATACTAAATTGTGTTGCAATCTTTCAGTCCATTTTTATTAGAGATATTTCCCATATGATAGTATCATTTGAAGTCATGAATTTTAAAGATTGCATGGCAATCCATTGTGTAGATAATCATAAATCATAAACATTGATTCTAAGGTGCATGTTTAGCCCTGGCAAGATTACTCAGTAGGTTGGGGTGTTGTCCCATACACCAAAGTGTTGCAGGTTCGATTCTGGCTCAGGGCACATACCTAACTTGTGGGTTCGATCCCCAGTCGGGGCATGTATATGAGGCAACTGATCGATGCTTATCTCTTACATCAATGTTTCACTCCTCTTCCTCTCTCTCTAAAGCAATAAACATACCCTTGAGTGAGGATTAAAAAACATATCCTTGAGCATGTTTATTTTCACTTTTAATATCTCTGAAACCAGCATATATTTTAAACTTAATAACATGCCGCAGTGTAAGTCCCAGATCGTTTCTAGTTTAGTGTGACATAAAACAATGGTGCATTAGTGGTGCCTTAGATTTGATAAAATGCAGTACACCATAATTTAGTCCCTGTTGTTGAATGTACATTCAACTTGCTCTCAAAATGTTCTCATTACAATCCTTAAACATAAGTTATAGTGCATATGTTTATTTGTTCTTTAAGGGAAAAATTATTAATGTGAAATAACTGGATGAAAGACTATGAATATTTTTGAAGTCCTTGATATTTTCATATTGCAAAATTCCTTTTCATGTATACCAATTTATGGTTCTAATAGCAATTGTATGACTTATGACTAATATATGCATTTTGTTGTGCTCTAGCTAACACTTACTTAGCAATGCATAGTTGTGACGGATCTGATTTATACCTTCCATTTGCAATGCTGGGATTTTGTTTTTCAGATAAAGGGAAAGAAAGATCATGTGCTGAAAATGTATGTGAACATAATTGCACCCAGTTAAGTGAGGGAGGATTTATCTGCTCCTGTAGACCTGGGTTCAAAGCCGGTACTTTGGACAGAAACTCCTGCGATGGTAGAGTATATTTCCTACAATTTCTGTTAGGAGAAAGTTGCACATTTTATGTTCTCCACTCATTCTCTTTTATTAAACTACTGTTTAATTCTCTTAATGGGGCTAAACTCATGGTTCCATCTCATTAAAATACTTGGGTGCACCAATAACTTGACTATTAGAGGGTGATGATTGGCTCTGAATATGGTTGTAAGTTATAAATTCATGACATACATAACCAATGATGATAAATGTCAAGATCTGTTTTCTTCATTAAAACACCTGCTCCCACCCCCGGCCCAAACTCAGGGATGCCAAGTGTTTTTTTTTTTCTGTGCTGTCTTACCAGTGCCTCGCAGGGGCTGGGTAGGCCGCTCATCCTCAGTGGCAACTCTGAAACTGATGTGATTTATGAAGGCCTCAGTGATGACGGCTGTTTGTTATTTCACTGGGTGAGATCAAATTTTTTTAATGAACGCAAGTCAAATATTTTATCTTGAGTCAAACAACGTATTGCAAACCTACTTCTGTCAGACATAAATGTTTTAATGTGTAGAGTTGGAAGATAG
This sequence comes from Carollia perspicillata, assembly GCA_004027735.1. Classification (NCBI taxonomy): domain Eukaryota; kingdom Metazoa; phylum Chordata; class Mammalia; order Chiroptera; family Phyllostomidae; genus Carollia; species Carollia perspicillata. The sequence goes on along the minus strand of PVKM010037596.1, from coordinate 10,502 downwards.
CTTTTCAAGATGGTAAGTGATGAAGATGATTTTAAATGTCTTTAACTATTTGAATTTACTGTTTCTAACTCATGGAGTGCTATACTCAGATGATTGGAAGAGTTCTTTTGAAAGCGAAGCTTAAGATCTCCCTCGAAAAATCAAATCAATTACACCCATTCCTGAAGCTAGTTAGCGGAAGGGAAAGTGGTAATAAACAACATCTGCTTCCGGAAAGGGGAGCTATTGTTCCGCTTTTGTACAGAGTCAAACTGCTTCTGTTCAAACCCTGTCTTCACTGCTTACCGGCTTTGGGACTTGGGGTTTAATAACAGTCCATGCCTCATAGAGTCTTTCTGGAAGATTAGGTGAGGAGGAAAGCCATGGAAAGCATGTGAAGTAGTATCTGAAACACCAGAGCGTTCTACAAATGTTGGTTTCTGCTTCTTTTCATCTGCGGTCTTTTCAGCCCTCACTGTTTGTGAATATGGATTTCAGCAGAAGCGGGGGTTCTAAAGAGTGGATGGGAGCAGATGTTTCATATTTGGTTTCATTTTGCCTGCAGACATCAATGAATGCGAGCAATTTGCCACGTGTCCCCAGAACTGCCAAAATACTAAAGGAAGTTATGAGTGTTACTGTGCTGAAGGCTTCAGGTCCTTGAGTGGCGTCTATGGAAATCGGTGTGAAGCTGATGGTATGTGATGGGTTCATGTCGAGATTAATTAACTCTTGGAGAAATAAATGCAGATGAATATGATATACCAACACATAAACTTTAGACTTCAAGTCTTATTTTTAACTCATCAGTTACTTCCAACACCCATCCTGTCTTTTCTCCTTTTCCCTCCCTTGCCAGATTAAAACAACAACTACAGTTCCCTAACAAATATTTAGGAATTCAAACAGGAGTCAGGTGTTATTTTTATCCTGGAATTAGCCTCTCGTCTGCCTTTATAAAAACCTCAGAAGGTGGACAAGATGCCACCCTCCAGAAGATTCAAACAATGGAAGCTTGCTTGTAGGATGGTCATCGGTAGAATGAAATTAATGGAGCTGTCCACTGAGATCAAGGTTTGAGGCCCTGTAATCTAAGATGGATCACACACACACACAAACCAAACGGTTACATTTGACTGGAACAAATCAAAGACACCTTGTTAACATTTCCCTTTTTATTGTTCACAGACAGAATGTGCCAGAAAGGCTGGCACATTTATAAGTTCAAACATTAGTTCTGCATTTTAGGTTCATACCAGTATTTGAGAAGCAGGCCTGTAGAAAGCAGTAACAAGACTGTTAAATCAGAAGGGTTATAGTCCCCATTTCCAGGGGTCTGATTTGAATCAGCATATTAACAGGTGAGGGGTGTAGGACTTTATGATCTTGCAGATTTGAGTTTAAACTTTGTACTAGCAGGGGTGTCCAACCTTTTGGTGTCTCTGGGCCACACTGGAAGAACAGGAATTGTCTTGAGCCACATATTAAATACATTGAGACACATAATCACAAAAAAATCTCCTAATGTTTTGGTAAACTTACGATTTTGTGTTGGGCCGCACTCACAGCCGTCCTGGGCTGCATGCGGCCCGTGGTCCATGGGTTGGACACCTCTGTAAGGTTTAAGGAACTTGCTAAGAAGATAGCATTTTATTTTGAAAACCAAGAGTAAAATAGCTATTTACTTTTTTCATACAAATTAGGCTTTTAACATATGCATTTGACTAGCATACTTAAATATTTTACCCTCCAAACATTTCTTACGCTGAAAGAAAACTAGGGCAAAAGCATTCAAGCAGTTGGGCTGGTAATGAAGCAGCAAATTATAAGGTGGTTAAATCTTTTAGATAAGAAGATGACTGAAATAAATTAGGATATTCATATAAAATATAATATCAAGACAGGAAATTTATAAAATAAACGTTCAAAGTTACTTAAATTAGATTCAATTGCCATTAGGCAAGTACATTAAATAAAAACATTTAGACAATGTGACTCAGGATGAGACACCATTAAAATGTCTGCTTTGGGTAAAAATAAGTTTTTCTTAAAGAAATCAAGAGCAAGCTGTTTCTCGTCATTAGCTGGAAACTAAATTGGGTCATGGAGCCAATTACCTGTTAAAAGAATCATAAAATCTGTCAGTAAAGAGTGAGGGATGAGGACTTCCTGGCAAACTTTTCGTAAGACTGTGCATACTGCATTTCTTCTGTGAGATTGAATGTCTGCAGCCCTCTCTGTTTTATGGTCAGCAAATAAAGGGAAAAACCAGTGGAAAAGAGGATGAGGGTCTTGGTCTTGCCTTGCTCTAAACTAGGGGCATCCAGCCTTTTGGTGTGTCTGGGCCACACTGGAAGAACAAGAGTTGTCTCGGGCCACACATTAAATACATTGTGACATGTAATCACAAAAAAAATCTTGTAATGTTTTAAGTAAATTTACGATTTTGTGTTGGGCCATATTCACAGCCAACTTGGGCTATATGCAGCCCGTAGGCTGCAGGTTGAACACTCTCCTCCAACCTGTTTTCCACTGAGGACAAAAAATAAGCAACTGACAATGTCCTCAACAGAAATGTTAGCTTCCCACCAGACTGGAGATGGGAACGTCCACAGTCCTGGATTTTGCAACTCCAGCTGGGTAGTCAGCTCTGTCCAACTTGGTTGGCAGAAATAGTCCCACTCCTATAAAAACTCATGTGTTTTTTCTTTTTTTTGTTGCTACTGTTGTTAAAGGTAGGAGGATACCTGCTACTTTATATCCTACTTTATATAGAAAAATTCAGGTATAAATCAAACAGATAAAGCAACCCTTTATTTGTTTATAGGTGACCCTCCTTTGTTGCTACTTCCTGAAAATGTGCGAATTCGGAAATACAACCTTTCCTCTGAGAAGTATGCAGACTACCTTGAGGAGCAGGAACACATTCAGGCTGTCGATTATGACTGGGATCCCGAGGGCACAGCTCTCAGTGAGTGTGAACTTTGGCATCTGTCACTGATGTTGATTGCATTAACTGACGTATAAGGTGTTGAGCTTTGGGGGATTTATTTTTTAATGAGTGAATTTTGTTGCATGAGTGGAAATGGAAGATCCTTCTACCCAGCATGCTCCAGACACCTTAGCATGGTCGTGGGTCCCAGCCAACCTTTCCCAACTTCTCACCAAACCTCTTGCCATCCCTGGGGCTTATGCTTTCAGGACCACTTCACATCCCTTTGTTTAATGCCTCCTTGTCTTTGCTCGCATGGATCTTGTTCTCCCCACTGTTGCACGCTTGGCAGATTTCTACAGAAATTTCCAAGACCCAGTGCAGATGTCACCTTCTCTGTGACATCTGTAATTCTTTCTGGCACAGTGTTGTGACTGCTCAGCCTGTAGTGTTTTATACATGCTTTTCCTAAAGCACACATTGCATTGAGTTAGAGTTATTTGTCCATATATTCTTCTCCTCACCTCTTAACCATGTGCTCTTTGGAGCCAGAGACTGAATCTAATTCATGCCTACATGCCTAGCACCTGACCCAACCTCCAGGGCAGCATATGTGCTGGGTGCTGGAAAAATCTAGTTTAATGAATAAAAACTTGAGTAATGCTTCTTGTTAAGTCTCACATGGCTCTGTATGGTGTGTGGGAGGTAGCCACAGGGCAGGAGTTAGAAAACTTGCTTTCTATGCCTGTCTCCCTCATCTACTAGCCTTATGACCTTAAATAATTGTACCAGTTCTCTGGATCGCCACTTCTTATCTGTAAGGTAAGATAAGAAATTTTGTTCTGCCTTTCTACCTTTGGGAGTTGTTTTGAAGGTCAAATGAGATCATAGATGTGAAAATGCTTTGCAAACTATTGAAAACTATGCAATGGAGATTTGTTATTGTGTTTTCACACAGTTATGTAATACAGTAAGCTTTTAAAGAGTATTATATACCTAGGAAAGTATATACCTTAAAAGTCACAATCTTCCCATGCTCTTTATAATGCCTGCTGTCCACTGCTGTTTAGTCTGTACATAAAATAAGGCTTCTTGTCTGCATGGCTCCTTTATCGTCGCTGTTACTGAGTGGGATCTTGAACTCTCAACAGCCTGCCCCTGGTTTATCTATATGTTCCATTTTGGAAACTAGATCTTGATCCTAATGAAAGTAAATATCTGGAATATATTTTAATGAATTACCTTTAGGTAAAGACGACTAAGTATGTATCAATTGAAGCATTCGTAGCTAATAGCTCTTCAAGTATGAGAAGTTTTGAGGTTTGATCATATTGGTGTAATTGAATTATTAGTATTATGGGAAAAATGAGGAGGTATAAATGTCCATAAAGGAATAGTACTTCACCTAGTTGGACCCCTGTTTCTCTCTTACCTGATGTTCTTAGCCTGAAACTGCCATGTGTGTCTCACCTCTGCAGGCGTCCTGTATTACACTGTGCTAGGGCATGGCTCCAATTTTGGTGCTATCAAACGTGCCTACATCCCCAACTTTGAATCTGGTAGCAATAACCATGTACAGGTGCTTGACCTGGGCCTGAAATACATAATGCAGCCAGATGGATTAGCAGTGGACTGGGTTGGAAGGTAAGCTTAGTGTACATTCCCCTCTTGCCTATTCTATTTACCTGGCCATAGCCCCTTGCTGCTCTCCTGGGCACATGAGTTAGGCTGGACCCCGATATGGGCACGCTTGGCCACTGGTGCAGCTGGGCCATGGCTGGGCTTGCTCTAGCTCCAGCAACCACCTTGCGTTTCCCCAGTGTGTCCTATAAATATGTCCATTTCCATTATTCTGTGTGTGCCATGAAAAAGTTTGGCAAAGGACAAAGGTCAAGATTCTATATTTATATCTAGGAGAGTATTCTTGCCAATAGAGTTCTGGATTCCAAAATTACCTTCAGTGCGGTGGCAGTGTTCATTTTGTGACGAAATGGGACAGCTTCCCAGTTCTCCCAGGAAAGCCACTGAGATGAACCATTTCGCCCTGTAGTAATGATTCGGGGAGGAACAATCGACACCTTGTGTTTTTAGCGGGCTATATTGTCTGAACAGATTGGAAATTTAACTTCCCTGTTTAGTCGCTGGCGTTTTTTCTTGGTAGAGGCGTCAGCTCCACAGTCCTCTTTTAGGTATTCGAGATCCCTGGGGAGCAGAGTCACACATTTTGGATGGGCCCTACACAAGACCTCTAAGCAGGTTTCTCCTAGGGCAGATGCATGAGCTGCAAACTCACGTGGGAAATGTCAGTAAGCTCCTGCTTCACTGAAGAGCCTTGTACTGCAGTGACATTGGTGGAAAAACAGTGACATTAGAAACAGAGCTCAAGCATTCACAGAATCCCCTGTGTCCTTGAAAATGAACTAGCAATGGAAAAATGTTTGATAGGAAAGGCTCAGGGGCTTCCTGCCCTCCGTGAGAACGGAAGTCACTTGCCGTGTTAGTTAATTTTCACCTTTCAACACACTCGTCTGGTGTTCCTAGAAGACTTGAACATCTCTGAAGAAGTTAATTAGGTCCCCACTGTGCCTGCAGGGTGACAGGAGAGACTCATCTTAGCATTTTCTGCCAGGAAATAAGGCCTCAGAGAATCTGGAACTTGAAACTCTTGACTTTAACACTTCCTCCTGAAAACCAAGTGGGCAATGCCAGATTCATCTTCATATTTGAAGCTTTACCCCTTTCTCAGACTGAAGGAAAGAAGGAATTAAGAAACAGGTGGAAATCTTTCTGCTTGTGAGAGACTGAGACCTGCAGTCTTAGGGGTGGAAGAAGCGCAGGATGGCCTGGCCGGGTTATTTGGGAAGGCTGCTTCCCCTCACCCTCGGAACCAGTGCCAGCTTCCTATTGACTCCAGTGGGGTTGTTGGGCTGAGGAGGAAGTTGACTCCCAGGCAATCAGAATTAAAGGGACAGCCCCAAAGTGCTTAAGACTTTTACCTGGAAGGGCATGTCTCCTAATAACGCCAGACGTAAGGTCCACCATCGTTCTGATCCTGGCTGATTCAGCTGCTTTGGCCGATCAGGCTGGAGTTCCGTCCTTCCCACCTTCTTCCCCTGTAACCTTCCAAACGTGTCCCCTCAGCAGTCCCCAGGGAGGGAGACTATGCCCATGTCGCTAGCATCTGAGTAGCTGTCTTGCTGGACTAAATGCTCCCTCTCCTCGTCACGCCTCCTCCTCAGAAGTGACCGGTCTAGACCTTTCTGTTGTTTCACCGTGTCCTTCTAAATCCAGGCACATTTACTGGTCAGATGCCAGGAGTCAACGAATTGAGGTGGCTGAACTTGATGGAAGGTACAGGAAATGGCTGGTTACCACCCAGCTGGACCAGCCGGCTGCAGTGGTGGTGAATCCCAAACTAGGGTAAGTATTCGAAGGAGGAGTCTTTCATGTTCTAGGTATTTTCTACTTGGATTCTCAAAAAAAATACATGTATTTGATTGATTTTCCTAATTGTACTGAAATTGTCCTTGGACATTGTTGGAGTGGCATCTATGACTATTTTCAAGAACTATAATATGTCCTAAAGATCATTTAGGACCAACCAGGCTTTAGACCGATGCTGTATAAGGGGAAGGCCTCTGGCCACATTTTTCCCAGAGCCCAGTTTATCTAAAATCCACACATCCCTCAGCAGAATTTAACTATTGGTCTATAGCTGATGACTGGTTTAGATTAGAGGCTGCGAAGTGGTGGCTGGTGGGCTAATATGGCCCATAGGCATCTTTGGCTTGAACTAACAGAGCTACCAAATTTTTTTCCTTAGTCAATCACATAAAAAATTTTGTTTTAAAATCTGTATTTGGGGCTTGGAAAATGAGAAGAACCGATAACAGCAGTATCTGAAGGAGGTGTGCCTTCCTCGTTGCCGTGTTGCCTGGGACCCTTAGACAGAGCCGTGTTCTGCCCTTCAATTGGCGTTTATAGCTGCGCTGTTCCCCTCGCTTATCTGGACTGACTGATCCTTTCTACGTATTTGAAGTGGCACAATCCCTGGTTTACTCAGTTCTTGTGTAATTAAGTCTTAATTGTATGCAAACTAATACCTTTAAAAAGAGTTAGAACATAAGTAAGCTCCGTGACGGGAGGAATCCTTGTTTTGATCTCCGAGGCATCCCAAACACAGAACAGTGCCTCTCACCCAGTAGGCAGTCAATAACTATTTTCTCAAGAAGGAACAGCTTTTGTAATTACGTGTGTATTTTAAAGGGTTTGGGTGGGTATCCTTGGGCAAGGCTGGCCAGTTTCTACTGAGGAAATGAAGTTTTCGGGAAGAAGAGATACAGATGTACCAGTTCTCCCTTTCCTCTCTCTGTCTTATAAAGTATAAAAACAGCATCGCTTAGCACCCCTGCCACTGAGAATACCGTCTGATGCCCCTGTGGGAAGTCCATGCTTCCCTGCAGGGGAGAAGCCTCACCAGGTGAAATGCCACAGTGAGGAAACCTTCTGTTACAGGATTATGTACTGGACCGACTGGGGCACAGAACCGAAGATCGAGTCAGCCTGGATGGATGGGCAGCATCGGAACGTCCTGGTTCACGAGGACCTGGGCTGGCCGACCGGTCTTTCTATTGATTATCTGAACAATGACCGCATCTACTGGAGTGACTTCAAGGAGAAAACTATCGAAACCATAAAATACGACGGCACTGATAGGAGAATCGTTGCCAGCGCAGGTTAGAAACGAATTAGAATTTCATTTGTAAAATAATCAATGAATATGTTTCCAGTCTCTTTGCCCATTTTCTTAGAAAGGGATGCTGATTTTAGGAAATGGTTTATATTTTCTTAATTACCACTCCCTCCAGCTCACAGCTGCGGTTTTAAATGTGAACGAACTCATTAGCGGTAATTATGCCCTTTCTGTTCTTTTTATGTAATTTTAAAAAATGCTTTCAGCAGCAGATATTGAAATAACCGAGTTTCCTGTTAGGTTGCCCTGATAGAGGTGGTGCTCCTGTATGCCAGTGGTGATCCAGTATAACCACTCATAGACATATGTTTTCAATGTGCTGGATTGTTTGTTACACACAACTGGAACCGTCTGGAAGGAGACAAACATTTTGTTTTCTTATCCAGACTCTGCAGCATGGCAGCAGTCCAACACAATTCAGGGTTTCCTGTTAAGTGGTGTCTTAAGGTCAGAGAAAAAAAAAATCTCTGCCACACAAATTATTTTCCAAAAGTAAAATAAAATCAGCAACTTGGAAGCGAGCAAGTCCCCTATAATTTGTGTTTGCCAGTGAGCATGAATCCAGTTTAATTTCTTTTATCTTGATCTCCCGGAGCAGCACACTTTTGCAGTCTCATGCACAGAAAGTCTGCCTGGATGTTCCTGAATTTTCAAGGCATTGTATTAGTGATTAATCCAAGCAGAATGAGAAAGAGGTGGGGTTAGGGCATTTTCTTTTCAGTAATCTTGTTTTCTTTTGTTTTCCCTGGTGGGTAATCAGCAATGAGCCCTTATAGTCTTGACATCTTTGAAGACCAGTTGTACTGGGTTTCCAAGGATAAGGGAGAAGTATGGACCCAAGATAAATTTGGGCAAGACGAGAAAGAGAAAATGATGACAGTGAGCCCTTGGCTCACTCAAGTTCGAGTCTTTCATCAACATCGATACAACCAGTCAGGTAATCACTAACCTTGGGAGATGATGTTCCTCATTATTTCAGATTAATGGCTATATTGTTGGAAAACGGCGGTGGATCATAATAGGCTGATCTCTTGCTTTGTGAAAGGGGTGTGTGTGTGTGTGTGTATGACTTGGTGGTTGAATGAAATTATGTACACCACCAGCAGATACAAGGTAAAAATATTTCGGTCCTCACTGGGGTACTGCCAGGCCACGGAATCCAGCAGGTACCACACCCCTGTTAAGTGTGAGTTGCGTTAACAGGTCACGCAATGGGTTTCCTGAATATCGTCAGTTGTACCCACTCTCGCAACCAGGCTAGTAAGCTATCCTGAGCTATATGAGCCTTCTTCTAAAATTGTTAGATGCATTTCTACTCACTCCCCTCTTTTTCATTATGAAACAGTTCTGGGCCCTGTTTCATAAGTGTACCTGTGTTCTAATTCACTGTAAGGAGTGAACTGAAAGGGAAGGGAACATTTTGAAGTGAGGAAAGGAAACAGGCTTGTAAGTTCTAAATGTCCGATTCTCTCTTCAGTGGTGACCCCGACATGTTACTTTAATTAATCTTCTCTAAAACTATATAAAGAGATTCTATTCTCTATGCCCAAGTGACACAACCGAGTGATGCGTTTTAAAGTCAGAAATCATTTTAAAATTGATTTCATCAAACCCAAAGCTCAGCATCTTTCCATTCAAGCCGTGATCAGTGTGCCGAGATCCAGTTGGATCCTGTGGCTCTGTGACCCTTGATGAGCTTCCTGCCTCCCCATCCCTGCATGTGAAACAAAGGTGGAGCCTGAGGTCCCCTTAAATTCACTGATACTCTGAGACCCTGAATCAGCCTTAGCAAATTGCAACTCAGAGATGAGCCTCCCAGGAGATGACACTGGTGGCAAATGCCCTTTCTAAAACTGCCTTGTGTTGCCAGTCATGATTGCCCATTCTCCAGCCCCTCTCCAAACACCTGCGGTTCCATGTTCCAAATGCTCCTGCGGCTCTCACGCTTGGCAGTTTTAAAGGCAGACGGGGAGAGCGCAGTATACATGGTGAGCCCCCGGTGGCCCCTGTGGAGAAGGCTGCCTAGGAGTCAGGCAGAGGAAAATCTGGAGACCACCCCTGAGGGAAAAGCAATGCAATCAGCTGATGCTCTGGGCCCCCTTTGGAAAGTGCCCAGTCCTGTGTAAGTCTGAGGCCCCGCCCAGCTGTGCCAGATTAGATTTTCTCTGAACCAATAGTTCTCACGTTGTGGCATGCGTCAGAACCATCTGGAAGGCTTGTTGTACACGTCGTGGTGCCCTACCTGTGGGGTTTCTGGCTTAAAATGACTTAGGCAGCCTAAGAATTTTGTATTTCTCACAAATTTGTAACTGATGCTACTGTTGCTGGTTCGGGGACCACATTTTGAGGATCCCTGCTGCAGGCCCTACTCCAAATGTGAGTCTCGGACCAGTAGCTTCGGAATCATATGACAGCTGATTAGAAATGCAGACTCTCAGGCCCCATCCAGCCCTTTGAAACAGATTCCCCGGGTGTTTTGTGTCACACTAAAGTGTGAAAAGCCCGACTCTAGAGAGCTGAAGAAATGGTAATGGGATAGATTCTGAGTGAGGCTTTTGGAACACACCTTTTTATTTTATGGCCTTGCCTTGTCTGTGGTTGCATTTAGGGTGACAGACAATCAGGATCACGAATGATAACCTGAGAAGGAGTTTAGAGATCCTCTAACCCTGGCACAAGTCATGATATATGCTAAGGTAGAATTCAGAAGGCTCTGTAATTACTGGAAGGACTTTTAACAGGAATGATGGAGCTCTTTCCCAGACCAATTTCAATATGCATTCCTGTGACTGGGCATCCATCGGTGTGAATGGCTGCCAGTCGATTCTTATAGTCACA
>PVKM010037595.1:0-14367 GCA_004027735.1 Carollia perspicillata | reverse complement strand
AACCCAGAGCAGAGGCTTCACAAGTGTGGGCTCTCCAGCTCCAGGAGGCTCCGTGCCAGGACAGATGCCGGGGAAGTCCTGCCAGCTGGGCGCTCCAGAGTTTCCTGCAAGGATGTGTGGAGAGCCCGCAGTGAGCCAGAAACCAGGCTGCAGTCCAAAGCCCTGTGTGGGCAACGCATGCTACAGAGGTAGTGGTGAGCGCGGACGTCGGTGACTCCAGGAGTGGGAGCGCTGCGAGGAGGTGGTGCCCAGGGCAGCCGGGACTTGTAAGGGGGCCCCCCTGCCTGCAACACGGATTCTAAGGGCAGGAGGAAGCCATGGAAGACTTTTCCTCAAGAAAGTGGGTTAGGGTTATACTTTTTATTTTTAAGTCATCCTGACAAAATAAGTAGAAAACAGGCAAGAGCTTATTTGAAGACATACATCAGGAAACTCATACAAATAGTCAAGAGGTGAGAGGTGATAATCTCCTGAAGAAGGTACCTGGACTTTTTTATGTTTAACTTAAAAAAATATTTTATTGATTATGCTCTTACAGTTCTCCCATTTCCCCCTTTCACTCCCCTCCCCCATGCACACCCTCTCTCACCCACATTCCCCACCTTTAGTTCATGTCCATGTGTCATAAGTTCTTCAGCTTCTACATTTCCCACACTACTCTTGCCCTCTCCCTGTCTATTTTCTCCCCACCATCTATGCTACTTATTCTCTGTACCTTTTCCCCCTCTCTCCTCCTCCCACTCCCCTGTTGCTAACCCTCCACGTGATCTCCATTTCTGTGGTTCTGTTCCTGTTCTACTTGTTTTCTTTGCTTTTGTTTTTGTTTTAGGTGTGGTTGTTAATAATTGTGAGTTTGCTGTCATTTTACTATACATCTTTTTTTATCTTTTTCTTCTTAGATAAGTCTCTTTAACATTTCATAAAATAAGGGCTTGGTGATGAGGAACTCCTTTAGCTTGACCTTATCTGAGAAGCACTGTATCTGCCCATCCATTCTAAATGAAAGCTTTGCTGGATAGAGCAATCTTGGATGGAGGTCCTTGCCTTTCCTGACTTGGAATACTTCTTTCCAGCCCCTTCTTGCCTGCAAGGTCTCTTTTGAGAAATCAGCTGACAGTCTGATGGGAGCTCCTTTGTAGGTAATTATCTCCTTTTCTCTTGCTGCTTCTAGGATTCTCTCCTTCATTTTAATCTTGGCTAATGTAACTATGATGTGCCTTGGTGTGTTCCTCCTTGGATCCAACTTCTTTGGGACTCTCTGAGCTTCCTGGACTTCCTGGAAGTCTATTTCTTTTGCCAGATTGGGGAAGTTCTCCTTTATTATTTGTTCAAATAAGTTTTCTACTTGTTGCTCTTCCTCTTCCCCTTCTGGTACCCCTGTAATTCGGATGTTGGAACATTTAAAGATGTCCTGGATGTTCCTAAGCTTCTCCTCTTTTTTTTTTTTTTTTTTTTTTTGAGTTCTTGTTTCTTCATCCTGTTCTGGTTAATGTTTCTTTCTTCCTTCTGGTCCACTCCATTGATTTGAGTCCCAGTTTTCCTTCCCATAACTATTGGTTCCCTGTGCATTTTCCTTTATTTCACTTAGTGTAGCCTTCATTTTTTCATCTAATTTGCGACCAAAATCAACCAGTTCTGTGCACATCCTGATCACCAGTGCTTTGAACTGTGCATCTGATAGGCTGGCTATCTCTTGGTCGCTCAGTTGTATTAGCTCTGGAGCTTTGATCTGTTCTTTTGTTTGGGGCATTTTTTTTGTCTTGATGCACCTGTTATGTATGAGGGGCGGAGGTTTAGGTGTTCCCCCTGGGGTGGGTCATCCAGTTGCTGGGTTGTGATGCTGTCTGTGGGGCAGGGGTCTGAGAGGGAACAATAGTGCTTGCTCTGCTCTCTGCCGGGTTTGGATTTCAGTCCTTTCTGCCACTTCCCACAAGCAAATTGGGCCCTTCTGGCGCTGATTCCCATGTGGGTGGGCTTGTGTACGTTCTAGGATCCTGGGGGTCTCTCCAACAAGCTCTCCTATGAGGCTGGGAGTCTCTCCTGCTGCCACCTCAACCCCCACAGGTGTTATCAGTCAGTGTTTTGGGGCTTTATTTCCAGGCTTTATTGAGCCCCGGGTTGTGCGGTCTGTCTCGCTCCCAGGTTCACCTGTTTTGTCTGTGCGCAAATGTGGGACTGCCAGGTCCGGCAGCCGCCTTGCGCGCCACTCCCCTCCACAAGCTGCCACCTCGCTGGGTCCGCCTGCTGCCATCTTGCGAGCCCAGGGTCTGCCAGCCACTGCTTTTTTTTCTGCGTCCCCTCTCTGCCCGGCCGCCCGACTCCACCCCTCCTAACGGTCTGAATGAATGTGTCTATTTTCACTCCTTGGTTGTCTGGGCTTCTGTACAGTTCAATTTTCTGTCAGTTCTGGTTGTTTTTTTAAAGGATTTTTTAAAAAGATTTTATTTATTTAGAGACAGGGGAAGGGAGAGAGAAAGAGAGGGAGAGAAACATCAATGTGTGGTTGCCTTTCACATGGCCCCCACTGGGGACCTGGCCCGAAACCCAGGCATGTGCCCTGACTGGGAATCGAACTGGTGCCTCTTTGGTTTGCAGTCTGAGCTCAATCCACTGAGCTATGCCAGCCAGGGCTGGTTGGTTTTTGTTTTGTTTCTAAATTTTTGTTTTCCTTATTTTGGTTGTGCAAGGAGGCACAGTGTGTCTACCTATGTCTCTATCTTGGCCGGAAGGCCCTAGACTTTTTTTTAAAACTGAGGTATAATTGACATACAATGTTACACATTAGTTTCTAGTGTACAACAGTAATACTCTAATATTTGTATATATTGCAAAATGATCACCACAGTCTAACTAACATCTGTCACTATACATAGTTACAGAATTAAGATTCACCGTCTTAGGAACCTTCAAATATTCAGTGTAGTAGTATTAACTGTTGTTTCCATGCTGTCCATTACATCCCCAGAGCTTATTTATTTTGTAACTGGAATTTGTACCTTTTGACTCCCTTTACCCATTCTGCCCCCACCTAGCCCCCAGCCTCCGTAATTCACCAATCTGGTCTCTGTATCTAGGAGCTTGATTTTGTTCTATTTTTTTGGGGGGGAGTTAGATTCTACATGTGAGATCATACAGTGTTTGTCTTTCTGTGTCTGACTTATTTCCTAAGTGTTGTTTTTTATAGCTGAATAATATCCCATTGTATACACATATACCACACTTTCTTTACCCACTCATCCATCGGTAGACACGCAGGCTGTCTCCGTGTCTCGGCTGTTGTGAATAATGCCGCAGTGAGCGTGGGGGAGCATGTATCCTTTCAAGTGAGTGTTTTCATCTTCTGTGGCTAAATACCCAGAAGTGGAATTGCTGGATCATATGGTAGGTTTTTTTTATTTTTGAGGAACCTCCTCCACGCTGTTTTTCATAACGGCTGCACCAGTTCACGTTCCCACCAACCGTGCACAAGGGCTCTCTCTTCTCCACATGCTCGCCAACACTTAACCTCTTGTCATTTTGATGACAGCCATTCTAACAGGTGTGCGATGGTACCTCATGGTGGCTTTGATTTGCATCTCCCTGCTGATTAGGGTTGCTGAGCATCTGTTCATGTACCTGTTGGCCATCTGTGTATCTCCTTTAGAAAAATATCTGTACAGATTCTCTGCCTGTTTTTAATAATATTTTTTGGTTTCTTGCTATTGAGTTTTATGAGTTCTTTATACTTTTTAGTGTAACATAGTCCCACTTGTTTATTTTTGCTTTTGGTGTCAAATTTTTAAAAAAACCATTGCCAAGACTGATGTGAAGGAGCTTACTGCTTATATTTTGTTCTAGGAGTTGAATGGTTTCAGGTCTTACAGTCAAGTCTTTATTTCGAGTTAATTTTTGTGTAAGCTGTTACATAGTTACTAGACTTTCGTTACTAGACTTCTGAGGGAAGAGGAAGAATCAGGGGTGACCCCGCCGATTCTGGGTGGCTGGAGATGCCAGACCCGAGACAGAGGACACTAGATGTGGGGCAGTGCTTGCGGGGGAGGGGGTGGTGAGTTCTGCTGGGGGCTCATTCCACGTGGGACACGGGCGGGATGTCCACGGAGGAGGGTGCGTGAGTGGATCTGAGCGCAGGAGAGATGTCAGATGGATAGAGTGCGGTCGGCTGGCTGGCTGCCTGCAGCAGGGCCCCCTTCTAAGGAGAGGGAGTGTAAAAGTGGGTTTTGATCAGTGAAATCTTAATTGACGACCAGTTTGGCTGGCATGCTTCTCTTTTATACCCACATTTTAGGATTCTTCAACGGCATATATTTTGAACCCACTTCACAAAAACCAGCACGGTTCTCCACTTTGGAGAATTTCTCCCTCTTTCTTCCTGGCTGCCTTCCTTCACTTTTCTGCTGAGCGTCCTTGCGGCAGTAGGAACCTGTGCAGCTCACAATGTGGAACTGTCTGTTTCCTCAGATTTGTGACCCAGAAGGAAATCTCTGGCCCCAGCTGCGGCTCTCGGCGCTGACCAGAAGCCAACTTCATGTCTGAGTGCACGAGCCGCAGTTTGCCATGGAGAGCCTGGGGCTGCCGACGGTCACCCTCAGTGACGGGACAACGGCCTATGTCCAGCAAGCTGTCAAAGGTGAGTGTTTCTGAGGACCTCAGGGTCCCCGCCCCTTCCCTCAGCTTCCGGAGAGGCGTGTCCCCTCCCAACCCTCTCACACAGCCCTGCCCTCCCACCTGTTTGCCAAAATTTGTTCTGCATGAGAATCTTTTGAGGTAATTGATTAAAAAGGGAACTCTTTAAAATAAAATGCCGTTTAGGCAACTAGAAAGTCAGACCAGCTCAGCTGTTGGAGCCAAGACCTTTGAAAGGCAGAATTCCTTGCATGTAGTGAATAGCTCACAAATATTTCAGGAACAGATGAGCACAGTGCCGGTTATGACTTCCTGCTTTCCAGATAGTCCTGTCCAGTTTCTCGATGCTTTCAAGCAAATTTTCTTTTAAATCTTCACCTGAAGATACGTTAGTGATTTCAGAGAGAGAGGAGGGAGGAAGAGAGAGAAACGTCTATGTGAGAGACATTGATCAGCTGTTTCTTGTATGTGCCCTGACCGGAAATCAAAGCCACAACCTTTTCGTGTACGGGACAGCACTCCAGCCAACCAAGCCACCTGGCCAGGCCTCAAGCAAGTGTAGGCACGCAGACTGTCTTCTGGACGTCACACGTACAGGGTGCTCTTCTAGGTTCAGAGGGGCACCCACGAATAGATCTCATGCCGTGGGCCCCACTAAAGTTGCCAGAAATAAAAACACATGGCACACAGTTAAATTTGAATTTCAGAGAAACAGAGGATAAGTTTATAGTATAAGTATGTCCCAAATACTGCATGGGATGGACTTGTATAAACTTGGAATTAAGCGCTAAAAACCACTAAAATAAGGACATTTAGGTACTAAAACAAAATTCACTGTGTATCTGAAATTCAGGTTCACCTGAAATTCGGATTCTCCAGGGTCCTGGGAGACCAGGGTGAGGGCGGCATTGGAACCGAGCGCGGTGGAAGGGCAGGGCCGTCGGGCCAGGGACGCGCACCTCCCCCACGGCCCCTTCCCCGCCCGCACCCTCAGGTGTGCCAGGGGCAGGCGTGTCCCCCTGGACAGCACTGGGTGGACAGCGCCGCGTTCCTGCTCTGTCCTCTGTCTTTCCCGGACTCTGAGAGCATTGCCGTCCTCACGGCTGCACTGTCGTTGGCGGCGTTGCCCTCCTCATTTCAACACAGCGTTAAGAAGTATTTCAGTTCTCAAGTTCTCGGATAATTTGTCAATTTTATTTTAAATTGCTTCTCAGGGATGACAAAGAGACCTCTTAGTCTCATCAGTAAGCTCTTTTCATATGATAGTGAGTGGGGGGTGCCTTCTAGGGAGGTTTCTTATCAAGTGCCACGATGTGCGAGTCTGGCTGGCTTAGTGTTCTTGGAAATGGAACTTCTCTGGAATACTTTGGAAGCCCGAAACCCTCTGTTTGCAGACTTCCCGTCCCAGGTGTTGCCCCGCGGTTGCGGTCATGGCGGGGTGGAAGCACGTAGGAACTGTGTGCCCTGGGCTGTTTACGCCACGGACCCAGCTATTTCCCATGCCTCAGTCTTCTGCTGCAGGTTAATGGGTGAAAAATAAGTGAAAGGCAAGTGGTCCCACCTGGCCTGAGAAAGCCGCACTCTTTTCTCATGTCTTTGCATCTTGTGTCTGGGTCTGTTTGCCACTCCCATGTCCCCTTTATGTCCTTCTGTCAGTCCTCTTCCTGGCTCTGTCCTCTGCCTCCTCCAAGGCGCTGCAGTGAGTGCTTACACACGTGCACACACACTCCACACCACAGATTTCTCACTGCAGGGTAGGGCTGGCCTTCCGCATGCAGAGCCCCACTGTCTCGGAGGGCACCTCTCTTTGTGGTGAGCTCCCCTGAAGCCCTTGACTGGGGCACTTTCATCTCTGTCAACAGGCAGCTGTGTCTGGGCCCCTCAACAAGCAGGAAGCCCTCAAACTTTATGAGATTTACCTGAAATTAGGGTGAGCATAAAGCATGTCACTCAGACTCAACACTTCTGAACATGGAAGAATGTGCCGTGAATAATGCACCGGAGCCCTGACGGGTGTGGCTCGGTTGGTTGGGCGTCGTCCCACAAAACAAAGGGTTGCTGGTTGGGTCCCTGGTCCAGGCACGTACGAGCGACCAATCGATGTTTCTCTCCCTGTCTTTTGCCCTCCCTTCCCCTCTCTCTAAAAATAAATAAACAAAACATTTTTAAAATAATAAACAAATGCACTGGGCTGTTCCACTGAAGAGGAATGTATGTACGGTCACCTCTCTGTAGTGGGACGTGAGGGCCATGGCGGCCAGCTGTTCTCCCTACCCCCTTTCCCCATGTGGTGGTTAGAAGAAATTGTTGGTTAAGATTTTTTCTCAGCCAGTATTACACATTTCAAAATGTACTTTAAATTAAAATGTAAATTACATAGGTTAAATGTATATTAGTAAAACGTATGTAGTGTGTTCAATATAGATTCACTTATAGATCAAGGGTTATAACCCTGGCTGGTGTAGCTCAGTGGATTGAGCGCGGGCCTGCGAACCAAATGATCGCGGTTCGATTCCCAGTCAGGGCACATGCCTGGGTTGCAGGCCAGTTCCCAGTGGGGGATGCATGAGAGGCAACCATACATTGATATTTCTCTCCCTCTCTCCTTTCCTTCCCCTCTAAAGATAAATAAATAAAATCTTTAAAAAAAAAAAAAGGGTTATATTAGAAATACAGAAGTGTAAATAAAACATTTGATAGCTCTACATTTAAAATTATTTCTTCTCAAATAACTCCTTTTTTAAAGATTCTATTTATTTATGTATTTGTTTGTTTACAGAGCGAGGGGAAGGGGAGGGAGAGAAACATCAGTGTGAGAGAGACACACGGTTGCTCACCTACGCCCTGCCTAGGGGACCGAACCTGCAACCCAGGCCCATGCCCTGACTGGGAATCCAGCGGGCGACCTTTTGTTTTGTGGGATGACCCCCACCCAGCTGAGCCACACTGATCAGGGTTTCGTTTGCTGCCTTTAAGCAATGCCCACTCTGCCAGCAGAAGCTCCGCTGACGCTCTCACCCCCAGGACTGGCACCCCTGCCAGGGCAGACAGAGCGTTAAAGTGCAGGGTGGCCTGCTGCTCGCTGGTGCGGGGGAAGGGGGGGCTTCTCTCCCCTCTCCTACTTCTTACCTTTGTTCCCACTCCCCTTTGGCTGGGCTGTAGAACGGTTAATTACTGGCCCACGAAGACCCAGTGTGGGGACGAGTGTGGAAATTCCTCTGAGGCAGAGACATCAGCAGAGAACTGGGCCAGAAGTAGTTGTCTGGTCCTTCACCACATCATAAGAGCGCGACTTCCCGATTAACTCTTCAGCGTCCCTGCTTCCCTGTCTCACTTCCTTTCCCCACGCCCTCCTCTCATACGCACTGGTCACAGAAATCTAAGAGCCTTTTGCTCTGAGAAGGGCTTTCCAGTCAGGCTCTGAGATAAAGGAAGGGTGATATCTTAGGAACTCTGGAGTCTTGTTGATTTTACAGTGCCTATTTGGTTGCCATGAGTCAATTTTTCATTGGAAAACTGAAATGAAAATAGCAGACCAGCCCTGGCTGGTGTGGCTCAGTGGATTGAGCGCGGGCCTAGGAACCAAAGGGTTGCCCGTTTGATTCCCAGTCGGGGCACATGCCTGGGTTGCGGGCCAGGTCCCCGATGAGGGGTGCTCAGGAGGCAACCGTATATTGATGTTTCTCTCCCTCCCTTTCTCCTTCCCTTCCCCTCTCTCTAAAAGTATAAATAAATAAAATCTTTAAAAAAAAAGAAAATGTCAGATCAGTGAAGGAAACATTACCCACCAGTGGTAGTGGAGGAAGACCTAGCCGCCACACTCACGTTGCTCCCTATTTATTTTCCATTTCTTCTAGTAGGCAACTTGGGCTTATTGAAAGAGAAGCTAAGGTTTGTCAAGAGCCGACCACATACTGGGCACTGTTGTTCTGACTGCTTTATATTCATTAACTCATTTAACTCTTATAGCAACCCAGTGAAGAAGACACAATTTTTAATCATTTTAAGAAGAGGAAGCCGACGCACAGGGAGGGTAAACAAGCTGACTGCACACGGGCACACACCTACTAGTGAGGGGTTGAGGCAAAACTCAAACCCAGGAGGCCCGGACTGGTTCCAGAGCCCATTGCTTCTCACCAGCAAGCCGTGCCGCCTTAGCGGAGGCTCTGTCCTGGCACACAGCCACAGTGGGGGTCAAGGGCACGTGCTCTGATTTGGTTAGTTTGAGCCATATCTGAATTTTGACCCATTGGGGCCTTTCTAGGTTTCAGGGCATCCTTTGTTCTCCATTTAGTTCAGTCTCAGAAGCTTACTATTAGGTTGTAAATTACATAGGTTAAATGTTTATTAGTAAAACATATGTAGTGTATTCAGTATAGATTCACTTGAAGATGAAGGATTAGGTCAGTATTAGAACTGAGGCCCAGGCCTATGGATGCACGGAGTGAGGTAACCTGGAAAATGTCACCTGTGCTGAGGTGCACAGCCATGACAACTGTGTCTCAGGCCACCGCTAAGAACAGGCAGGTGTTTTCAGCCCTTTTCGGGCTGAGCCCACTTTTCTCCGTTTTCTCCTCCATAGGAGAGAAGCTGCTGGAAGGGCAAGTGATCCAGCTTGAGGACGGTACCACCGCATACATTCACCAAGTGACGGTGCAGAAAGGTGAGGGCACCCCAGGACACTCCTGCTCCATGCAGGGAGGCCCAGCAGCCCCCACTGAGGAGCCCCTCCCTGGCACGAAGCTCCAGAGAAAGGCAGGCGTTGCTCTCATTACAGAACCTCTTTCCTTTGAGGATGGACAACCCGTGCAGCTGGAAGATGGCAGCATGGCCTACATACATCGCGCACCCAAAGGTGGGGTCGTAGTCCCACCTGCCTTCCCTTGTGGGTGTCCCAGGGGCTGTGGTTTCTGTCCCTAGGAGGCTGGGCCTTGGAGGTCGGCAGTGTGGGCCTTGATGGCAGCTTTGGCTTCTGCACAACCACAAAGTCTTAGGACTTTAAATAGGACCTAAGGATGTCATGCATGACCAGAAACAAAAAGCTTACATTTACGAAGAAAGCCTTTAAGGTACTAAAGAATAACAACTTATTCCTTTTACAAGTAGTTTCTTGAGTGACTGCGTGTACATGCCTGGCGTCATGCTAGGTGTGGAATATACAGGAGAGAGCAGAGTCTGGCCCAGTCCCTGCACCCCTAGAGTCCAGTTGGGGAGCTGGGAGTGATGATGCAGACCTCACTGATGAACTGGTCATCGCAAACGGGGGTCCGGCTCAGGGAGGGCGTCTTGTGCTGAGAGCTGAGGACTGGAGTGGACTTAGCCAGGCAGAGTGCAGTGCTGCGAACAGAAGGGACACCATGCCTGGGCCCAGAGATGAGAGGGAAGGGTGGCACATTCCAGAAACTGCTAGAAACTAGAGTACTGGGGGTGAGGGCAGAACAGGGAAGAAGCCGCCAGATAGAGGCAGGGCCCAAAGCACTGGGGGCGTGAACGTCTGGAGAAGGGTTTCGGTCCTTAGCCTCAGACCGGCAAGAAGCAGTCGAACGGTTTAGGCCCTCAGGTCACACGATCACGTTCGTGTCCTGCAAAGATCTCTCCGGATGCTGTGCCGCCCGGAGGGAAGTAGAGGTGGTAAGGCACCGCCGGTTGGGAGGTTCTCGAGGTCATCTAGGCCAAGGTGGCGATGATGCCCTCAGGTTCCTGAGGAGCTTGTGAGCCCCAGTGAGTGCTCCACAGCAGACTCCTAAGTGCTCACTGTTAGGAGAGGCGGCCCCAGAAGGAGGTGACAGGCCAGGGAAAGCCCGAGGCTGAAACCCTCCTTGGTGTACGTACCACCCACTGCCTTGAAGCCAGGGTCCCCCCAATCTCTTGCCCTCGTGCAGCGTCTTGGCTAACCGCATGTTCCTGCAGAGGGCTATGACCCCAGCGCCCTGGAAGCCGTCCAGCTGGAGGACGGCTCCACTGCCTACATTCACCACCCCGCGGCTGTGCCCTCGGACAGCACCATCCTCGCCGTGCAGACGGAGGTGGGCTTGGAGGACCTGGCTGCGGAGGATGACGAGGGCTTCAGCACAGACACGGTGGTGGCCCTGGAGCAGTATGCCAGCAAGGTGAGCTCACAGAGCCCGACTCGACTGTCAGCTCCCCTGGCCCTGCCAGAACTGCCCCCTCTTTGGGGAACAAGACTGCCCCATGCCCGGACATGGCCTGGGCTGCTCTTTTTGCCCCCGTACGCCAGCTCCCCAGCTCATCCCTCACATCCTCATCCAGGCGTGCGTCCCAGCCTGGCCAGGGCTGCCGACAGCTGTCGGCACTCACCCTTGTTCATGCGGCCTCTGCAGAGGGAAGGCAGCTGTGAGGAGCAGTGACAGCCGTCCAGCGGGAGTTTGGGGGTTCAGGCCTAGCTTCACTTTGGCTGTTGTAATAATCCTCTGTGCTGCCTGGAAAGCCCTACCAGTGACTTTTATTAGCTTTCCAGTCAGCTGAGGTCAGATGTGCTCGTATTTATTCCTTCTCTGTGACTCATTCAGTCGTTTGGGGAAATAGCCTCAGTAGGCAGCGACAAGGGCAGATGCACCAGAGCAGCTGGGATTCTTGGAACACAAGGCCTGCGCGGTAGCTCAGCCTCAAAGGAAAAGGGCCCCAGCTCTTCAAATGTCAGTCCGTCCAAGCTGCCTCTGCCGGAGGCGAGGTCCTACCCACAGGGGAAGCGAGCGCAGAGATGGTGAGCTTTCCAGACCGGAGCGCTCCCTCCCTGGGGAGGAAGCACAGAGCCTCGGGGCAGGGGCTCGGGGCAGGGGCTTCCTGGAGCACTAGCTTTACCCAAAGATGGGCTGTCGTTGTTTTCATAATAAAACTAGTGAGGCTGTGTCACGGAGGAGAAGAGGACGTCCTGTGTCTTTCCAAAGCGAAGCACCAACCTTTACAGCGGGCCACTTTGGGCTGTGCCCACTCGTATCCTTGGTCCCTGAGGTGTGTGGTAGAAGCCAAATTTGGGACCTGATGCTTTTGGAAAGACAACTGGGCTTCAAATCATCAGCCCTGGGGTCTGTGCTGGCTCTGCCTCCGCCCGGTCTGACTGCAGGTATTCACGCTCCTCCCAGGCCCCAGCTCCTTCCTCTCTCACGCAGCGAGGTGGGACCCGCTGATCTCGGAGGTCACTCCCATCCCGCAAGTTCCTCGATTCCCTTGATCCCTGCCCCCTGAGAGCTAGTGGGACGGGTTAGCCCGAGTGGGTTAGCTCCACTCGTGGAGCAGGCCTGGCCACCTGGGACTCTCCCCTGCCAACCTCCAGCTTCTTAAGTGTCCGTGAAACTTTGTCAGCTACCTGACACCCTGACCCGGAGCTGACTGGACAGACCTTGCCATAAATTTGACCTGACTCTTTGGACCCCTGTCCACCATGACTTCTGGAGCTCTGTCAGGAGCTCCTGGGAAGGCCAAAGTGTTCCAGAAACAAAGGCTGGGGACAATCCCAGCAGGTGCCTCCCCCAGAGAGCGGAAGAACAGTAACGGCCCCTGACCAGAGGCCGCTGTGAATGGGCGGCTCTGGCAGTGTGCCCAGGACAGACAAAAGGGAAGGACTTGTCTGTCAGCTGCTGCTGCTGGTGGGGACCTGCAGGCCCCTGCCCTGGGGGCTTCTATGGTTTGCTGGTTGTGGCCCCTCACTCTGGTGACCCTAGGTGAGCTTATGCCCACAGCAAGGCCCCTTGTTAATGACTCTCCCTCTCCCACAGGGAGGACGGGGCTCCTCCCATCAGAGGAGAGAGGTGTCCAGAGTTGCGGCCTCCCACATGTGTGTGGGCAGAAGGGGGTTTTGGCTCCCAGCCCAGTTTGGGTGCGGCCATCAAGACCTCCCCTCCCCTCCTCACCTGGCTTTCCAGGCTGTCCTCTCTTCCATAGCCATCACAGCCGCATGACACTCATCCTCCCTCTGCCTGTCAGAGATGGGTGGAGACTCCCCGTGGCAGCCTTTTTCTCCGCCGTGTTCCCTGTTGTCCGTTCCCTCTCCGTCTTCTCCCCCTGGCAGTTTAACCCTGTGTTTTGGGTCTTCAGCTGCCACAGACGGGCCCTATGTCCCACTTCTTCCCTCCCTTCATGGAGGAGAATGCATGTAGGGACCCCAAGATTTTTCCTTAGGTTCTGCACGACAGCCAGGCTTCCCATAACGGCAAAGGACAGCAGGTTGGGGACAGAGCCTTCCGCTGTGGCTACAAGGGCTGTGGGCGTCTGTACACTACCGCTCATCACTTAAAGGTAAGGTTGCCACAGACAGCTTTCGGCGTTCCCATCTTCCCCACCAGCCTGTGATTCTCCCTGCCCACTTTGGCTGGGGGTCCCTGCCCTCAAGTTGCTCGTTGCCTACTGGAGGAAGAAAGGGACACATGGGGGCTGTGACAGGTGGAAAGTGTAGGAAGAAAGGGAACCAGGGAAGGCTCCCTGGAGGAGGTGACCTCTCACCTGAAAAGGAGGCAACATAAAGGAGGTGACCAACACTGATACTGGGCCCAAGAAAGAAGCAAAGAGCCCCATCATATCCTTATCTGTCTACATTAGTCATTGCTCGTCCTCCCAGGTACATGAAAGAGCTCATACAGGTGACCGTCCATACAGGTGTGACTTTCCCAGCTGCGGAAAGGCCTTTGCCACAGGTAAGCTACGTTTATCAAAACTAAAGGCGAACTGCTTCTAGTTGAGGGCAGAGGGTTCTAGCTTAGCTTTGGGAACTCCCTCGAGGGAAGCCAACACCAGGCTGCCTTCCTGGAGAAACTGCTTTCAGGGCACACTCCCTGGACGAAGCCCTGGTATCGAAGCAAGTGGCAACATGGTCCAGGCCAGCAGAAGGAGCCCGGGGGGGGTCAGTTGGCAGGGAGGGCCCTGCCGTTTGTGTCAGCTCTGACTCCGACCACCCTGTGGGTGTTGGGTTGGCCGTTGCATCTCCAGGCTTTATTTTTCCCGTCAGCTGAGGGTCTTTAGCTCTGGCTCTCCAGGCACCCTCGGGTCCCTCTCGCTCACGTTCTGGAGTGGCCCCAGCTGCCCCTGGGAAGGGAAGGAGGACAGAGTTCGCTTCTCTAGCCCTTCTCGTCTGCCAGGCGGGGCTGGAATAGAGGCAGGCGCAGGCTTCCTGTGCCGGAGGAGGTCTGCAGCCTCACAGGGCGTACTTTACAGCGGAGAGCCCCTGAACTGGGAACAGGAGATGGTGGAGGACGGGGCCTCGCTGAGTGTTCTTCTCGCCCCTCACTCCCACGTGGCCGACAGGATATGGGCTGAAGAGTCACGTGCGCACCCATACTGGCGAGAAGCCATACAAGTGCCCAGAGGAGCTGTGCAGCAAGGCCTTCAAGACCTCGGGAGACCTGCAGAAACACGTCCGGACCCACACTGGTAGGCCAGGCCTGCCCTCACTGCCCCACTCAGCCTCAGTTCTGGAGCCTGGTGCTGCCCCTGCTTCTTGCTCCGGTATGACACCCCCGTCCTGCACAACACCCAGCCTTCACAGCCCTCCCCCACAGGTGAACGCCCGTTCCGGTGCCCGTTCGAGGGCTGTGGCCGCTCCTTCACCACATCTAATATCCGCAAGGTACATGTGCGCACCCATACGGGCGAGCGGCCCTACACCTGCCCCGAACCCCACTGTGGCCGCGGCTTCACCAGCGCCACCAACTACAAGAATCACGTGCGCATCCACACAGGTGGGCCAGCTGGCATGTGAGGACCACCCCCTCTGAGGTCCTAGCCCCCTCT
>PVKM010037593.1:0-14402 GCA_004027735.1 Carollia perspicillata | reverse complement strand
TGAGGTGGGATAAGAACCAACACGGGATTAGTAGCAAAGTGTCTAGGGCTTGTTTTAGACCCTTGGGTGTTGTTTACGCATCCCAGCAGGTCTCGGCACTTGATTGCCTTCTGTTCTCAGAGCGGGGGCAGGTGGAGTGGAACCCAGACGCAACTCTTAAGAGCAACAGTCATCAACAGAGACTGCCCTCTGGGGCCGCTCTGTGGGCAATGGGCGGGGGTTGGTGTTGCTATTCGTAGGGGAATTGACTGGCTCTGATTTTCGACTCAATGCTGCTGTGGCTTTGCCATTTGCCTATTTGACTTCTGCTCTGAAACCCCACTTGGGACATCTCACGCTGGAGGACTCCCCTACCCTGAAATCCCTCCCACTCACATTTACTCCTCACAGCTGGCCCATGGAACCCTGCTTGAAATTAGGGTATCAAAAGGCTGAATGATGTCCCCTATGGTTTGGGTACCCCCCCCAAAACACTGCCTCTATTCATGGAGAACTTGAAATTCCCTGCCAGGGTAGAAACGGGAGAAGGTTATTCCTAAAGGTCAAGGGGTTTCAAATTAAATTTCTGCAATTAAACATTTTGCATGGGAACATCGATCAGTTGCTTGACAAACGGTTATGGCATGCCCACTGCGCCCGACACAGTGTGAAGCACGGGGAAACACGATGCCCGTCAGCTCACAGTTTGATGGGAGAGACAGACACAGCAGGAAATGATCCCAGAGTGTGCTCGAGATGCCGTGGAGACACCAAGGACGGTGGCTCTGCTAGTTGGGGGTGGAGGGGGTCAGCTAAAGCGCTCAGGAGGAAGCAGAACCCCGCCTTGTTCCTCTAACTACTTAAGGCTGGGTTGCATTTCTCAGACATTCAAGGGGGAAAAATAAGTTTTCATTTCCAAAGCCTGCTTTGTTTCAGTTTTACCAGCTCCCTTGGCTTCAATAAAACAGTCAGAGATGGGAAGCTGCCCTCCTTCCTCAGACTACCCAGGTATGGAAACTGATTAAACAGCAACTAACAGCTCGGTTAACCCCTGGTCCTCCAGTTGATGATCTCAGTGGCAACCCATCCTGTAATCTCCTGGCTAAATGAGTCCTACGACGAGAAGAGTTTTCATCTCCCCTATAGATGCGGCCCTTTTATTTCTGGGCTGCAACATTTGCTAGGACTTGCTTCAGCTGATAACTGAGTAATTCAGAAAAGTCCTCAGTCACTATTTTTTTGCCTAGAGGTCCTTCAGATAGCAGTCGTCTTGAAATATTGCCTATTGCTAATGAAACTTCAGAGAAGCCTTCCTTGGCTGGCATTAAATCAGCCCCAGTCACATCAATCCCATTACCTTGGCCTTTTAAAAAAAATAACGCTTATTGCTAAGAGTATACCCTTATTTATTTTTTTCTTGACTTCTCCACTAGTTTGTAAGCTTCATGGGAGGAGAATCCTGCCTCTCTCTTCATCACTTAACTCGTAGCACTTTTAACAGTAGTGGGCACAGGGTCAGGGCTCCATAAATGTTTGTTGAGTGAAATGCTATTATTCATTGAGCATTTAGTATGTGCTAAGATCTTTAAATCAATGATCTCACCTAATTCTCAAACAAACCTTGAGTTAGGTGCTATCATTATCTCCCATTTTACGGATAACAAAATTGAGGCTTAGAATGGTTAAGACATTTGGTCCAGGTCACTCATGTAAATGGCAGAGGTGAGCTTCAAACCTTCCCCGTGAGTCCAAAGTCTGCACTCCTTTCCCACGATGACAAAGCAACCCAAATGTACATCCTGGTTACTGCTCTGGAGTAAGAATATTCTAGCCCAAATCCTGTCATTTAACTTAGAGTCTCAGGAGTGAAGAGAATTTTCTCAAATGCCATGGGAACTCATAAAAGCTTCCCAAGAAAATGGCCAAGAAGAAGCCCAGAACTGGTACCCAGAATCAAACTCACATACAGGGATGAGAGAGAGGGGGAGTGGGGAAGAGAGGCGAGCGAGAGAGAGGAATAGAGAGAGAGAATGAGAGAAGTCTCTATTTTCTGCCAGCTCCATGTTTATAAATACTGCTCCATTAAAGTGGTTTCTCCACCTCCCATAAGAAAGCCACAAAGATATCATCACTTAATGATACTGTCCTGGGAACAGGAACATCAATACCAAATGAGCAAGTGATATATAACTCCTGCTGCTCTATGAGATCATGTTTTATAAACACTACAGAACTTTTATTATCCATCTTGGGCTGAGCAAAACCATGTTTGCCCAGTACTCTGAGTAATGGACAGGAATACATGGATTAGGGCCCTTAAATTCCTGGTTGGAAGACATTAAAAGTTTAAGAGCCCTGTATAGCTGAGTCAAATGCATGTGCCCATGCTATATAATTAGTAGGCATAACAACAATAAATATATAATTTGAAGGGAAGACCAGCAGGACTAGAATAAGAACCAGCACTCTCCCTCCCATGTATAGCCATTTCCTACTTAATCTTCAGCTGTGTAAACGGTAACCTTGCTGGCCTTGTGCTTATTTTAGTATAATGAAGGTTTGGATCTCTCCATTTCTTTCCTAAGCAGTTTATGCTTCCCTCTGAAGTCAGCTTTCAGGCATAAGTAATTCATTGCTCTGCTACTAAACATTCGTTTCACTTTAAGTCTATAGAGACTTAATAAATCAGCCTAGTTATTGTTTACAGAGGCCACCTCCAGCTTTTCATATATAAAAAATGAGCATCCATGTCACTAAGTGGAAGTGAATGGTCTCCTTGCTTGGTAGGGAGTTCCTTAGAGACCAGGGAATGCCCAGGGGAAGATGCTTGCTCTGAACATCCAGGGAGCACTGCCGTCTGTTACACAGAGTCCTGCTGTCTTGACTCTCACAGCTTAAGGAGAATTGCTCAGGGTAGGGGAGAGGGGTGGGAAAGAGGCCAAATCATGGGGTCAAAGTTCCATCTAAAGAAAATCTCAAGGAGTGAGGACCCTAGATAAGAAATGGCTGTTCAGTGGAAGACACCTATGTTCTAGCATTTTCTGCCCACTCTGCATTTTCAGAGAGAAACAACTGCTCTTACTAGTTTCAATTTGTAGTTAGAAACCCAGAGATGTTCCTCAACCTGAAGGGCACCAGATCTGCTGTGAGGGTATGTTTTCGTTTTGCTTTGTTTGCTTGGCATCTATCGGTACACCTTTATTCTAGTTTGGTTTATAGTGCTTGGGCCTCCGTCTTTTCTCCCAGGAATCTTTATTTCTTTGACTTCTGTCTGGGCCTCCCCTCCTCCAAAAGTTCAGAACTCTTCCCCTGGGCTATGAGCACTGGATGGAAATCCCCCTGCCCTCCACTTCCTCTCCTGGAACTCTTGTTCCCGGTGTTGATGCCACAAACCTGGAGGGCAAAGCACAATTATCAGCTGTGACATCATCAGCTGAGATTCTGGACGGACCTCAACTCTGACCTCACAGAAGGAAAATTAATAGGCAAACGCTCTTCCATTCTAGGCATCTCCTTTGGTCGTGCCAGATTTAAAAATAAAACCAATGAAAGTCAAAGTCAGCCACGCTAATACATACAGACTGTCTTCAGAATAAGGTCTAAGAAGTCAGCTGCTCTCCTTGGAATTGGGTCTAATAAAAACAAAGCTATTTGCTTTTCTCCAGTGGCTAAAGCTTAAACTCTGGAGACTGCCTGGGTTTAAATTCCAGCTCTGTCATTTAATGTCTGTGTAAGCTTGGTCAAATTACTTAACTGCTGGGTACCTTAGTTTCCCCATCTGGGGACAATAAGATTATTCCCCATTAGGGATAATACTATAGATACCTACCCAATAGGGTTGCTAGTATTACCTGAGTTAACGTGTACAGTGCTAGGAGCAGAGACAGAAACATTAAGTGCTAACTTTAAATGTTAACTATTATGATCATGTTAAATCATGTTTACATTTGACTCCCTTTATGCCTTTCCAGTATCCACCTGACCTCTTCCACTGACTGCTTATTTGCCACTGAAAGCTGCCCCCCAAATGGCCTTCCAATCAGATTGCCAGGATGTCTAGCCATAGTACCATTCTAAATAATTTATGGTTTGCTGACTCCTGAAACTGGAGTATGATAGGCAGTTTGATGTTGAACGGGTGTCACACCCTAACCTTTTCTAGGGAGAAGGTCAAGTGCTTTCCTTCCACCAGTTGCACAAAGCCATGTCGTCCTTCGGAGAAATTCAACTACCCAATGGTTTCTTTCTCAGGGTTGACATTATGCGGCTGCCCATCCCTCCCATCCCTTTCCCCCAGTTTCTGTCAGGAAAGCCCATAAAGTTGTGCATTTAATACAACACAGTTGGTTGGTGACGCCTTGGAAAGTCAGGCCCTGGGAGCCAGTATGTGATCCTCTTTCTGGGAAGAGAATTTAGGAATCACCCAGTTCCACCACCCTGGGCACATAGAGTTAAGAAGCCACCACTACCTAGCCATCTGAAGTGCATCCTCCAACCCAGGAAAGCCCAGGGAGATAGCGCCTGCCCTGGGCTTCCTGGTCCCTTCCTCCCATCCCACTTGGCTCAGGTCTTAGGAGTTTGAATCCCTTGGCTGCTGCTATTAGGCTGCAGAAACCCAAAGGACAGAACCACAGTCAACGTGCCCAACTGTAAGGAAAGATGCCAACTATAGATCCTCTCAAGCAAGGCAAAGAGCACAGGGCAGTAAGCTTCACTTCAATAGAGGTTCAGAAATGGCTTGGTCAAGAGGTTCCATCAGTGAACAGCCCCCAGAAAACGACAATGACACGCAGAACAGGGTGGAGATCAACCATGACTTTACCCACCAAAAGTCTGTCGCCAGAAAAACAATCACGGGCAAGAGCCACTTAATGAACTCCTCCATCCACAGATCAAACGCTTTCTCTCAGGTTCTGGTACACCCACTACCTTCCTCCAAAAAAAAAAAAAAAAAAAAAAAATCACCCCCTGGACAGGCCAGGGCAGGATTTCTCTCCCATTCTGTTTCTCTCCCATTGGTGGGGGCCCACGCACTTACCATTGGCGTTCTTGCCGCAGATGAGATGCTCGTAGGGCTGTAGGACGCCCCAGAGTTCCGCGTCGTTGTTGATGACCATCTCCAGGGCTTCGGCGGACACCTCCCCACCTCCAGCTCCTCCGCCGTCGGGGCTCTGGCTGGCCAGCACCCTGGCCCGGATCTCTTCCACCAGGTTCTCCATGCACGCGGTGAGAGAGATGGCCGCGTACTCGTGGATGCGTACGGAAATGCGGGTGTCCACCATCCAGCGGAAAAAGCGGCCCACGGAGAAGGTGAGGCCGCAGCGCGCCGACTTGCCGCGGCGCAGCCCATCGCCGGCGCTCATGCTATACAGGGACAGCGCCTTGACCGCAGCCAATGTGCAGCTCTCGGCCAGCGCCCAGCTGTGCACCAGGCGCACGGCGCTCTGCACCTCGAAGCGGGTGCACTTGGCGTGCAACACGCTTAGGCGCTGCGCCTCGCGGGCCACGCGGATGAGCGCCCTTCGGAGGAGCCCTGCCAGGCGCCTCACCGCCTCCGCAGAGAAGACGGGCAACCGCCGGCCGCCGGAGCCTTTGCGAAGCACCCGGGCCACGTCTCCCTCGGTCCAGGGGAACTCCTCCAGCTCGGGGAGGCGCGGGCAGCGCGAGAAGAGGTCGGCCACTTCAGGGTCCTCGGGTAGCACCGTATTCACTGTGTCCCAGCTGTTGTGGCGGCTGTTCATGGAGCCGGAGTAGCACCACCAGGCCGCCCCGCGGTGCTGCTGCGCCGAAGAGTTGAGCGCCTGCGAGTTGGACTTGGAGGACGAGAGGCTGAGAGAGCGGCACGAGTCCCCGGCCCCATACCCGGAGTCCAAGGTCAAGTCCTCCAGCGTCTTCAAAGTGGAGCTGTACGTCCCGGCCATGGGGAGCCTGCCGGGAGCGGCCTCGCCGAGTGGGGGGCGCTCACAACTCCATGCTCCCTTCCCCAAGTGGACAGAAACAAGCTCTAGGCTCTCTGGGGCGCCCTCCTTCCTTTCGATGCTGAGGGACTCAGCGGCCGCATTGCCCGCCCGACCGGCGGCCGCGGGGAGGTGGGAGATTAGCTGCGGCCCGAGCCCCACGCGCCGCGTGTCCGTAAGCAAAGCTGTCACTGGAATAGCCCCCAGCCGCTGCTCCTCAGCACTCCCTCTTGTCAACTTCAACTTCCCGCAAGCAGAGCGTCTGTTCTCCGCAGACAAGGAATCCCGAGAGAACAGGGCGGCGGCGGCGGCGGCAGAAGGAGGCGGCTCCCGGGGCGGCGCGAGTCCGGGACCAGCCGGCGAGAAAGCGCCGGGCAAACTTCTGCTAGGCGAGGGCCGCCTGTACAGCTGGGTACCTCGCAGCCGCCGGCATGCAAATAACCCTGGGCGGCTCACCAATCATCCGCCGCGACCAACAGAGGCTAAACCAATGATCTTTTAGAGGGGAGGCTCACTATGTAGATTTCACTCCCCTGAGGGTGAATCCCCTTCGCGGCGGAGGCGGGGCTGGAGGCCTGGAGTCGGCTGCCGCGGCAAGGATAATGGTGGAGGTGGGGGGAAGAGAGAAAGAGAGCGAGGGAGCCTGCCGGAGGTGGGAGCAGAGATCCCGAAAGAAGGGGTCCTAACGTTAGTCTCGGGAGGTGATGACTTAAAGAAACCTTTCAAGGAAAAGCCACTGTGCGCCGCGCCCTTCCCGCCGTCCAGGGGCGTTCTCAACTCTCTTTCAAGTCGTACTGCAGCCGAACACAAGGGCCGGCGTTTGGAATGTGAATCAGGGGGACAAGAGAATGGAGGAGGGGGCCAAACTCAGGCACTCCACTTCTCCCTAGACTTTCAGCCAAGCCCCTCCCGCTTTCTGAGAAGCAACTCCAGTTGCTTGCAGAGGGCAGAGGTACGCCCCGGCTTGCTCCTCCTCCGTCTGGATCTTTACCTTGCTATCTAGGCTCCCACCCAAACAGACTTTCTTCTTAACCTGGAACCTGATAAATGGACGGGTTGCAGGAGGCCTGTGACCCACGCACCCTCACCTGAAATTACACACGCCGTTTTCTAGGTATTACTCTGGGGAGAGGGTCCTAACTGATCAAATTCTCAAGAGCCTGTGACTTCCCTGCTACATCTGCGCGACAGAGCTTGTTGTCAGGGTACCGAGTATCGAGTATATATGTGCGTAGGGTTATAACAGGAAGAATGCGAAGTGAGAAATGTCCCTAGCACTGACCTGAGTTTGAACACCTGGCTGAATGCACCACTTCCTAATGGTGCGTCCATGGACGTGCCGTATATTACCTCCGGACTTGGCTTCTTCCAGGAAAAATGAGTGCTGACCTCCAAGTAGCGCTGTTGTAAACCTGCCTCAGGGCATGTGTCCAGGGACGGTCAGTCAGAGCGCTATTCGTTCTAGCAGACTGACGACGCCCAGTCCACTCCGTCCTGCTGCTGTTCTGTAACTATTCATACACACATGCACGAACGTGCCTATGCCCCCTCCAACAGAGCTACAAACGAAGAAAGAGATTGTGCACGCGTTTCCTTCAAGGCAGCCTTCGTGCCCCTGAATGGCTCTTTTGTGCTGTATCTTACACAGTTCTGACCTTGGGCCGGGAGTTGGATATGAACAAGAAATGTCTGGTTTGTGTCCTTCCTTCTTAAATTAATGAGCCTTTCCCGGTAAAACTCCTTTTTCTTTGCCAGTTCTAGCTTAATTTTGCCTCTCTGCGGGTCTTTATTTATGCAATATTGCCGCCTCGTGGTTAGAACTGGGAACAGAGTCAAGGACGGACGTGATATAAAAGACAAGCTTGCGAGACCAAATTAACAGAGGACACAAGCTGTGACTATATGTTACAGAATTGAGACGGGAAGTCAAAGTAGGTAATGAGGTTCAACTTGTCAAAAGTATGATAAGAAATTTGATGCAATTTAAAACTTATCAGGGGAAATATAATAGTAAGGCAAATGTTGCCCTCTAATGGATGTTTAGAGGAAGTAAATTCTCCCCAAGTTTTTGTTGTATTTTTTTTTTCTTTTTGTTGTGCTGGCCCTTGAAAAGTAACAAAAATTACTTAACTAGAAATTTACAACAGAGAGCTTACTGAATGGAAAGGTTATGTGGCAAACTACCTTGAGTTTTTCTTTGGTGAAAATAGCAGATGGGATTTATCTTCATATATTCAAGTTACTGGACAACTTAAAGTGTAATGATAGTCAAACAAGCCAACAGCCAAATTTCGGAATCTTGTGACCATTAAAATGCACCACAAGGATTTGTTCAGAAACTTTCAGCTGTGGGAAATGCTACTGGACAAACAACTGAATTTCATTAGTAAATTACGAAGAAAGAAAGAAATGGAGAGGAAACCTGTACACTAAGAGAGACTTAAAAGACATAACAACCAATCACAACATGTGGCATTTATTTAGAATTTGATTTTTTATTTAAAAAATCAATAAACATTTGACCTCATGAAACAAGTGGAAGTAGGGAACACTGCCTGGATATTTGCTATTATGAAATCATTGTTGGTTTTTTTTTTAAATATGGTAATGGTAGTGAGGTTATGTTTGTTAAATGCTCTTATCTTTGAGGGCACATCATGAAATGAGTGTTTTGTAATGTTTTCTCCATTAGAAAAAGGAGAGAAACTCCTTCTGAAAAAATCTGGTAAAGTGGCTAGAAAGTTTGAAAGAAGAATAAGGCGATGAATCTCTCGTCTTTCCCATATTCCCTACAGTCCTCCATAGCCCCCTTGAGGACCGGAGGCACAAAGTAAACCCCGAGTGTGTCTGGGTTTGTGTGTTGTGTAATGGAAGAGAAAAGAAAGGAAGAGAGCGCGATCGTGGTAGTGGACAGGACACCCTGAGTCATCTCAGAAATGAAACAACTTAAAAAAAGCACTTAATCTTTCGGGAAGTTGGCAAGTGGGTAAAGTAAAAAACTGGATCAAGGGGAAACAAGGACATGACTTCTTATACATAAGTGTATGTTTAATTAAGGCGATCTGGTAGTAACGTGTTTAATCTTAGGAATGCAAATTTCATTAAAAGGAAGTATCATCGCAGTTCAGGCCTGGCCCAAACACAATCTTTGAAGAAAAACAACTGTCATGTAGCTGGAAAAATTAAAAAGGACATTGATGAAAACACAGCAAATATTGGGAGAATTCCCAGAGGAGTGAGCCATTAAAAAACAAATCTGGGATTGCCCATGCAAAAATTATATAAGAGAGGAAGCTTGGAATAAAAATTTAGAAATGTTGCCTTGGGCACGGTCTCATATTTATTTCTGGAGATTAACGGACAAAATGCCCTAGGATTTATCCTAAAAGCAAAGAGGTTATAATCCCAATTATTTAAGTACAGACAGAACACTGTTATAAGAAAGGTAGATTATGGCCTTGACTTTGGAGAGTGGCCAAGCTTTAATTTAGTTTGTGGATCATTTTTGGTACATTCTCTCAACGACATTTATTGAACACCTGCTGGGTGTGAAACTGTGCTAGATACCACAGAGGTGCATTAGACAAAGTCCCTGCCATAAAAAAAAATGCAAGGCCAACATGTAGAGAGACAGGCACAGGAGACTAGCTATTTTGCAAAACATGCTTTGCAGAGCTGCTCAAAAACCACAGACGGAGGGCCATGGACAGTTCCTTGACTCACCACACAGGTTGGTGAGTTTAGAGAAAGAAAGGTACAGAGGAAGGAAATACTACTGTGAAATGCAAAGAGAGCTGAAAAAGGTGCGGTAGGACACGAGTATGCTGTGGTTAGGAGAACACTCAGTTGTTGAAAAATGAACCGACAGTGTGAAAACCCGTGATGTCATCTTTTCATTTTATGCA
This sequence comes from Carollia perspicillata, assembly GCA_004027735.1. Lineage (NCBI taxonomy): Eukaryota > Metazoa > Chordata > Mammalia > Chiroptera > Phyllostomidae > Carollia > Carollia perspicillata. The sequence continues at coordinate 4,561 of PVKM010037593.1, read as the reverse complement.
ACCCAGGTCGGCTCATTCCGGACATGGGTATTGTTTTCTGAACCTTGCCACTAAAGAGGCACACAGATCACTTGAAACAGAGAGCACTGAGATGACTAAGGGGGAAAAAATACATTTCCCCAGAGCATGTTCTGCAGAATAGTTCGTCTCATGAGATGGTCTGTGAAGAAAAAATTTCATGGTTAAATTGGGGAAATTCTGCACTCTGTTTCTCCCTGTTGTATATTCATGATGAATAATATTTTATTTAAGACTTTAAAAAAAATCCAGTATCTCCCAGGCTTAACTGGACAGAGAATATTCCCCACCCCCACAGAGCTTCTATAAAGTAATTGGAGCTTTTTATTGACCTTGAAGCAGAAAAGACAACGGCCATCTTTTATATGCCTCTTCAGTCGGTGGTGGTAGGGCAGGACCCTTGGGAGAAATCCCGATAAATCCCAGAACAGGGTAAGGTTCACCATCTGACTCCTGCACAAAGCAGGAAGAGGGAGGGGTGGTGGTCCATTCTCTCTAAGTGGGAGAGAGAGAGAGAGTCGGCATCACAGATTTATTAGTTGGTGTTGTAGATGAAGCCAACAGGAGCTGGGGGTTAAGGGCAAGACTTTTAAGGTATGAGCTGGAACTTTAAACTACAGAGCTGAATTAAAAGGACAAGACAGAAAACGCAGGGACTACTGCCAAATCCCTGCATCTGGGTGTTCTATATACCAATTATCAGTTAACTTCAACTGTCCTCCTCTATCCTGCTAGAGAATTTATAAGGTTAAGTATGACATTCAACTCTGCAATATTGACCAAACATTCATCTCTTAAGACTCACCTAACATTCTTATCGCACGTCTACAGGACCAGCCTTTTTTCCCGGAGGTCCTGATTCAGTAAGCCTGGGGTGTGACCCAGGTAAAAAATATTTTAAAACAAATATTCCCACATGATTCTTTCGGGCACATTTAGGAACTAAGGCATTTGCCTCTTAAACCCGAGAGTGCCTTAGGACATGTTTAAAAATACTAATTCCTGACCCCGTACTTGCAGAGGTCCTAATTCAGTAGTACTAGAGCCTATGAATCTTCATTTTCAACCAGCCGGTGTCAGGTGATTCAAACGCACGGAGTCCAGGAAACTTGCTCTGTAATTTGCCGGTTCAGGAAATTCCGGTGTTCCCAGCAGGTGGCGCTCTCGTTCGCTTTGCTAAAACGCACCCAAAAAGTCCAATTCCTTTTTCATGAGCTGGATTTTTAGAAAAATTTTAAATCTCCCACTTGGAAAGATCTAGCACTAAATGGCTATGACTCTTGGTAAGTTTCTTCCCAAATTCGAAGATGTTTCTGTGTGTCCTTGAGCAAGAATGCTGAGTATTAGGAACGACTGTAGACAACCCCATGCACAGGGATGGCTGAATCGCAGATGGGAACAGAGAAAGAAAACGATCCTCAGAGTTCAGACAGAGGTCTCTTCAGCCTTCTAAACACGGAATTAGTTTGAAGACAATTAAGGCCACAGATATGGTGAGAATGTGCCTCAATTTAGCACTGACTGGTTAGAAATTGAACCCTATTTTAGTCTTTAAAAGAACCAAGTTAAATCGGCGTAAGAAATCCACCTGGAATTGGAGAGGTTAGTGGGCATCAGGGGTGACCCCTGTATTGCAGATAAACACTGGAGTACAGAAAGTTTCTTGGCTTAATTTGGTCAGCAAACCAGGATCAGACACCTGTAGAAACCACGCTTTGTTGACTTCTAGTTGAATGGTCTTAGTTTTACTAAGTATTTACTATTTAATAATAAAAAAACTTTATTGAATATTCCAAATATACACAAAAATAGAATTTTATAACGAACCACCATGTACCTTTTACTCAGCTTTAGTGACCATCAATTTATAGCCAACCTTGTTCACACCATTACCTGCTTCCTCGTCTCCAGGATTTTAAAAAGCAAATCTCAGAGACCATAACACTGAACAATGTCCAATGTTTTTGCCTACTGGGCTGACTCAGTGGTTTGGGGTAGTCTTAATGGGACCATCTTTAACTTTAGTTCTGCAGGTTTCACATTAAGAAAATATGCCCTAGGGGAAAAAATATTGTCCCTTATAACAAGAAAACATGTAAAATATGGGCTCTGCTCTAGATTATGGGGCTTGGGGTACATTTAACTAGGTTAACTAGGTTTCCCCTCCTAGGTGAAAATCTCCCTGTTCTCAGTATGAACAATTACTATTAATCTGTTTTCTCAGTTTCTGAATTGATGCCAACACACTCCCAACTTTTATCGAGGGTTGGTCCAAAGGTCATTCATAGGTTGTAATTCTCTAATAATTGTTTTTCCTGCATGTAGTTGGTGGTTTTTAAACCGTCACCATCCCCCAAGTTAGAAAAGGGGTGCTTTTAAAGTTTACATTAGGAATCTAGGATAGCAACTTTATCTTTAGTATTTACATGTTTTTCTTTGTTTACAATTTGTATTTGGAAAAGTAAAAGGAAAATAAGTAACAACCATAAACTCACCACTTAACAAGGTGTATAAAGTAGGAAGTGAAAGTTCTTTGTTTATTCCTTCAGGCTCCTGGCCCTGAACAGTTAGTTGGGCTTCCAGAATGTTTTCTGAAGCTTAACCGATGTACTTCTCTTTCTACACAAACTCAGACACACACACTCCACTTTTTCTTCACAGATATGGGCTTGTGTAATACACATGTTCTGCAAGACACCATGTGAAAAGATATCATGGACATCTTTCGAAGCTAGTAATACATTTTACTGTGTGTGCAGTAATGTATTTTTAATGACATTGTGTGGTACACCATAGTTTCTCCAGCTAGCCCTTCGTCAAGGAGCTTGTATTCCTTTCTTCCTCTTTCTCCATTCTTCCCTCCCTCCCTTCCTCCTTTCCTTCTGCATTTCTGTATTTCTTTATCTTTCTGTCTTCCTTTCTGTCCAACACTGTGATAAACCTTCTCGTGCATGAATCTTTTTCTACCCATGCAATTATTTGTATGTAATAGGTTCCTAGAAGTGGAAATAGGTCACAGGGTATGCACTTAAAATTTTAAAAATAAATATCACCAAATCCACCCCCAACCCCCCCGAAAGTATATCAGTTTATGTGCTGCCTTCTCACGCCCTAGTCATCTTCTAAGGTCCAACAGAGTTTCTGCTCCCCGGGCTTCTCCTTGAAACCTTGCCTGGTAGTCTAGCCCATTTCAATTTGCAACTTCCTCACCACTCAGTGCTCTTGTCTGTTTCATATATGACTATTATTTAAAACAACATACTTTGTCAGACATATCTAATGAACACATTTTATGCCCTCATCCCAAGGCCGGCCTTCTACTTCCTCTGCCAAAATTCCAATTGGCCGTTTCTCCAGAGGTCCCAGGCTCCTTTCGGTGGGGCCTCCCACAGTCATCCTTCTCTCTGAACCTTCTGCAGCCCTCCCAGACCCCACCCCGCCTCTTGGTCCTAGTTCTGCTGTACCTGCCCCTTGATGTAGTGCAGTGTAACTGTTGTTCACCTGTCTGATGTTTTCCGTTTTACTGTAGGCACCTTGGAGGCAGAGATTTTATTTCATTTCACTGTGTATCCCCAGTTCCTACCCAGCACAGGGCCATGGGAAGCATCCAAGATTTTTGTCCAGTGGATGAATGAATGACATTTACCATGTGACACAATGATGTGAGTGAATTGTTTCATGGGTGTATGTATGTTTTCTTGTCAACTACATTGACTGTTTTCTTTTTAAGGTAGGATCCCTGTTTTATTTCTCTTGCTCTGTACCATTTTCCACCTAGCTGGGGTGTCCAAACTTTTGGCATCTCTGGGCCACACTGCAAGAAGAAGAGTTATCTTGGGCCACACATTAAATACACAAACACGAACAAAAACTGATGAGCAAGCACGAAAAAGGTTTTCAGTAAACTTACGATTTTCTGTTGGGCCACATTCGTAGCCAACCTAGGCCTGCTGTGGCCCGTGGGCGGCGGGTTGGACACCCCTGCTAGAGCCTAGCACAGTGTCAATGCAGAATGGGGACTCAGTTAGTATTCGTTTCATTACATGCAGCTGTGTGACACTGCATTAGGCAGTGTTCATTGCTCAGATCCAGAAACCTCTATCTCCTGGCTATACACGTGTTGCTAGTTAAGATCCTACAGCAAAGAATTTGTAAATTCACAAAATGCTACAATGTAGAACACTTAGAACACCTTCTCTTTGGATGATTGACGATTAGCTAGATTAGCTAGAAAGAAACCAGACTGCAACACACTACATCATTTAGGCCAGCAACAAGGAAAAGTCACCCCAAGCACAGTCCACAATTGAAAAAGAACTAATGAAATAGCTCTTCCCATCACCTCACAACCCCCCTACAGAAACTATATTTCCCAGGGAGCAGAGGAAATATAATCAACACTCCTAATTCTTGCTTATTGTCAATGTGACATTATATGAAGTGATGACTCAGACTGTGGCATCTGAATGACAGGAGTAAATGCCATTTGACTCATCTGCTCATTAGTGAGCCCGGCGTTACAACCTGCCTTCTGAAATTCTTC
>PVKM010037592.1:0-14394 GCA_004027735.1 Carollia perspicillata | reverse complement strand
AGGCTTCGAATGACCTGGCTCCAAGTCTGCTGTTCTTTCCACCTCCTTTGAGAAGGGGGTTCCTGGGGGAAAGGTGGTGATTGGGGGATGACTCCCTGGTTTGGGGCCTGTGCTCTCTCTGAGATGGGGGGCTCTGGAGGAGGTGGTTTTGGGGAGAAGATGAGTGGTTCAGTACGGGGCACGCTGAGTCAGAGGCGTGGCTGGGGCATGAGGAGACCTGGACGGAGGAGGCATGAAGCAGGGCCAGCAGGTGCTGCTGTCCTCCAGGGTGGCCCCAGCCCAGATTCTTAGATCCCCTCCCTCTGGCCCTATGTGTGTGTTCAGCCCTGTGGGAGGCCATGGAGGCGATCATGTGGTGTCCACAGAGGGTCTGTCCCGGTTGGGAAGTGCCATGCCAGGGGGACAGGGCAGGAGAGAGCAGGCACCAGGTCAGGCACCCACACCCCATGGTTCAGGGCCTGGAGAGCAGCAGTACCATGCTGCTCACTGCAGCACCCCTGGGATGGAACCCAGGAAGGCTCCAGGCTCAGAGCTGAGGGAAGCCGATCCTTTTTACCCCCCTCCCCCAGAGGGCGTCTGAGAACAGGGCCATAAGGGCTCCCTAGGGGAGGACCAGGCGGCAGGGACAGCTGCTGCGCAGCCGGGAGGGCGGCAACCAGCTGCTGCTGGGGAGACTGGCCAGGGCAGGCGGGGCGGCGCGGTCCCCACAGGCCCCCAGCCCTAGCGGCAGGGCGTGGGAGCAGGCGCAGACTCGAAGCCGGGTTTCAGGCTTTCATGTTGTGTTAACTGTCAGCTTGGTTAATGCTGAGCAGGCGGGGGGAGGGGCGCTGCCAGCTCCCTCGGCGACAGCCCCAGGTCACGCATGTGCACAGGGGACTGTCCTGCACCGTACATGGTGCCCTGCGTACTCCTCTGCCTGCCAGCGCTCATTCCCACCATCACGTACACGGGATGGTGCCGGCAAGAGGCAGAGGCGCCTGCAGGCCCCTTGGTCCACTCTGAGGCAGCTGGAAGTGGGTCAGTCTGTCGCCTAGGCATAAGTTCCAGCTTGAGGGCTCCTCCACCCTGTTCCCCCTCCATCCTATGCAAGGAAGACACCAGGCACACAGAAGTTTATTTCAAAAAATAATTTATAAAGACCATTTGCTTCTGTGTTTGGGGCAGGCTTACCACTTCGGCTAGAGCACAGGGGCCGATGCGCCCTCAAGACACTGGGGCAAGCAGCAGAGGGGTGGGCGGCAGGGGACGCCTGGGGGAGGGTTCAGAGGCCCAAGAGCTCTCTGGGTGTCCGGAGCAGGGAGGTCTAGGGTGGCCCTGAGGCCATGTCTGCTGACCCCTGGAACGGGGACCACGTGCCAAGGCCCAGGAGGCCAAGCAGAGCTCTGTGTCCAGTATATTAGAACGTGGAGGGTCCTCGAGACTAGGCTTGGACTCTGGGTTGGGAGCCCCAGGCCAGAGCTGGAAGCCTCTACCAGGGACCCCTGGACCAAGGACAGACCTCCTCAAAGCAGAAGCAGAGATCTGGGAAGGCACCCTGCAGTCGCAGGGGACTGTCAAGGTCAAGCACCATGGGGTCTCGACAGAGCCAGGCGGCCCAAGGCAGCTGGCTGTCCTGCCTGCTCAGACCCCTGCTCCTGCTCAGGTCTGCACCCGGGGGAAGGGGCAGGTGCTGGGCCCCAGGGGCAGCAGGTCGTGGCTGAAGACGGAGTCACTGGAAGAACAGGTGCTGCTGGCATCCCCACCGGCCGGAGCGTAGGGTCCAAAGGTCAGGCGGAGGTCCAGGTACTGTGGGGAGCAGTGCTGGTCAGCCCGGATGGCTCAGAGGAAGCCCACAGGGCAGGGTGCAGGGGAGGTCCCAGGACAGGGGAGGAGCCGTACCTCCTCTGAGACAGCCAGCAGGACCTTGTCCAGCGCCTCCACCAGCTGCTTGAAAGTGGGCCGCTGAGAGGGCGCCGCGTGCCAGCACTCCCGCATCAGCCCATACCTGGGGGGGGGCAGAGTTGGAGGGACCCGCAGCCCCTGGGGTGGGGGCGGGGCCTCCTGAGGGGAGGGGCGAAGGCCAGTCTGAGGGTGAGGACTGGATAGTGCGGGGAGGTGGGGGCGGGGCCTCACAGCTCTGGAGGGCAGTTCGGGGGCCGGTCCATCCGGTGCCCTTCCCGCAGCAGGGAGAACAGCTCCTCCACAGGGATGCCGGGGTACGGGGAGCCCCCGAGGGTGAAGATCTCCCACAGCAGGATTCCAAATGACCACCTGGAGGCAGGACCAGGGCTCAGCAAGGCTCAGCTTCACTGCCTACTCCTGGGGCTGGGATGAGGTCCCTGTGGGCATGACTCACTAAGAGGGGTAGGGATCGGGGCTTTTTTGGGGGGGGTCTTGTCCCACTCAGGTCCCAGGGCTATGTGACCTTTTCTGTGGGATAGGACAATTATCCTGGCCAGCACTGCCGCCGCCCCCCAGGACTCACACGTCACTCTGGTGTGTATAGACCCGGTCAAACAGGGCCTCCGGTGCCATCCACTTGACAGGCAGACGGCCCTGGGGGGGCGGGCGGGGCATCAGTGACAGTCCCACAGGTCCTGCCTGCCCACCCCCCGCAGCCTCCACCCCCACCAAACCCCACCCCGACCCCCTCACGTTGCTGGTTTTCTTATAGTAGTCAATGTGGTGGACGCCGCGGGCCAGGCCAAAGTCAGCGATCTTCATCACATTGTCCTCTGTCACCAGCACGTTGCGGGCAGCCAGGTCCCGGTGGATACACTGGGGACAGGTCAGGGGGCATCACCCATGTGACAGGTGGGGACGTCAGGGTTCAGAGAGGGGACCTGGACAGTCCAACCTCAGGGCCCTCCCCGCCCCACCCAGGGCTTGGGAGCGTGTGAGGGGGCAGCAGGGCATGTATTGTCAGCTCCATCCAGAAGGACTCGGGGCAATGCAAAATGGGAGGGAGCGAGGGAGGAGGGGAGGCGTCAAAAAGTGTGGAGATGGAGCCCTCTGGAGTGGGCCCGAGAGCTGCCTACTGCGCACACCTTCCGAGACTCCAGGTACTGCATGCCTCGAGCCACCTGGTAGGCGCAGGAGACCAGGGCGGGGAAGGACAGCGGCCCCTCGCTGCTCCGAGGCCCGTCGGGACTGAGGTCGGGGCCAGGGGGGCGCCGGGCCCGCAGAAACTCCCTCAGGTTGCCCTTTGCGGCGCACTCCACAATCACATACAGGGGCCCTGCGAAGGAAAGGGAGACAGGCGGGGCGGGGGGCTGCTGAGGCTGCGGTTCCCATTCCAACCTGCGCCCACCCTGGCCCACCTCGCCCCACCTTCTTGGGTGCAAACACCCAGCAGGTTGATAATATTTTTGTGTCGACCGATCAGCTTCATCACCTCCATCTCAGAGACCAGGTCTGCCAAGTCCTTGTCAGAGGCGTTGTCTGCAAGGGGAACAGCCGGGGTGACCACCAAGGCAGGCCATGTGGCGGGGGTGGGGGGTGGGTCAGGGAGGTCTGGTCCTGAGTCCCCACTGGGCTGTGTGGCCTGGAAAGAGTCGCCTAGCCTCTCTGAACCTTGGGGTCCTCGTGTATGAACTGGGACAACGGCTTATGCCCCACCTCCGACAGCGCTTGCAAAGATTCAACAAGATCAAGGGCCTGGAAGCGCTAGCCTGCCAGTGAGGGGCCCGGAAACAGGAGAGGGGAAGAGCTCTGAGTGGGAAGCAGGCGCGTCTGCAGTGCTTGGCGTCAGTCCCTGAACGGGGTGAGAGCTCCTGGGGGTGGAAGGCAGGCTGGCGCCCCAAGGTCTGTCTGACCAGGGCCTGGCGTCCATCCGGCCTGGGAATCCAGGGGGCTGCCAGTGGGGCGCAGCTAGGGGAGGCCTGGAGGAAGGCTGTGGAGCAACGGCTGGGCCCCCAGGGCTGACCTGTGGCCCCAGGCCAACGACATGCCCTCCCCGCCAGACCTCACAGCGCACGTTTCTCAATCCCTGCCTCCAGGAAAGTGCCAGGTGGCCCCAGCTGTGCAGAGAGGAGGGCTGGCTGGGGTGGGGGCAGGGAGCAGAACAGCAGTTTGGGCCACTCTGGTAGGGAGGCCTGGGGGACAGCAGTGAGAGCCCCCCGTGGTAGACCCAGGTGGGTGCTGAGCACCTCGAGGCTCCTGCTTGGGGGCTGGGACTGAATTTAAAGTTGGAAAGGCTATTCCAGAGGGGTAGGCCCGGGGGAGGGGAAGCTGAGAGTGTGATTCCAGGGCAGTGAGGTGGAGGCCCGCAAGGCTGACAACATTGCTCGAGGCCAAGGTTTACCCAGGGCCAGGGCTGACAGGGGGTATCAAAGCCCAGTCACCCCAAATCTTTACAGTCACCACCATCCCAGTGGATGAGATGGTATGCACCAGTAGTTTCTGTGGACCCCGGGCTCGGAGGACATAGGCTCAAGTGACTTGCCAGGGTCAGCAGCCGAGGAGGGCCTCAGCCCAAGGCTGGGTTCACACAGCCTCTCATGGCTTCTAGGAGCTCCTTTGGTCAGTCCCAAGGCCCAGCACCTTCCCCAGGCCGCCACACTCACCCTTGAGCATCTTGACAGCCACTGTGCTGGTGCGGTCAGGCTGGGCTGGGTCCATGCCTAAGGCCTCCGCGCGCACCACCTGCCCGAAGCAGCCCTCACCCAGTGGCTTCCCCAGCACCAGCCTAGAAAGCGAGAGGGCTGAGGCCTCAGCTGCCCAGGCAGCCTTCTTGCCTGGAGCCCACGCCGCACCCTCACTCTGCTCCACGTACCTGTCCCGGGGGAACTCCCACAGTGGGTCCAGAGGGAGGTCGAGGCTCACAAGGCCGGCGAGCAAGGGGGGGCCGCTGGAGGACAGACGGACGCCTCGTACCAGGGAGGAGCTCGACTTGGCTGAGGAGCCCGACTCCAGGGAGAACTGCAAAGCAGAAGGCTCGGTCGGCCCACTGGCACGGAGCTGCAGCAGGACCACAGACTGAGAGCCTCACGACCGGACATGGGGGTGGGCACAGCACATTACCTGTCGGGCCAGAGGGAAACGGGACAGCTTCTGCACCGCGGCAGGCTGCCGGGAGCGTCGGCCGTGGAGCACCTGCCCGCGGTACAAGCCAGCCAACAGCAGAAGCACGGCTAAAGCCAGGGAGCCGGCCGCGTACAGGATGATGTCTGTGTATCTGGTGTCTGGTGCTGTTGCTGTCCAGGCGAGGTCCTCCTCTGTCCGTAGGCAGAAACACACAGACCCGTAGCTGACCAGCCAGTGGTCAGACAGGGCAGGCCCCACACCCTTGACCCCAGGCCCTGACAGCCCCCAGCACACACAGGTGTCCACACCCAGAAAGCTGTGGTGATGTCCAGCCCCATACGGCCCTGGGCCGCACGGATGGTCCCACGGTGGCGTGAAGGGTCCAACACCCAAGCCACATGCTGTGCCCCAGGCTTAGACCCCATAGGCCAAGGGCAGTGTCTACCCAATAGGTCACAGCTCGCTGCTGGGTCACCATGGGAGGCTGTAGCCTCTCCTAGCCCCGTCAGGTGCTCACCTGGCAGCACAGTGAGCCAGGCCGACTGGTAGGAGAGGCCGATGGAATTGCCTGCCAGACAGGTGTACTCGCCTGCGTCCTCGGCCGACACGTTCCGAAGGTACAGGACCTCCACCTCTGAGCTGTTGATGTCTGTTGTCTGGGGGTGGGAGACACATTCAGGGGTCACTGCAGGGCCTGGGGCCACACTGTGGCCAGGGGGGGAGCTGGCAACTGCCCTTCCCCGACAGGGAAGGAGGGCAGGGAGGGCTCAGGAACCGCAGGGGCTGGACCTTTAAGACTTGCACGTAGGGGAAGCCATCCGCCCCGAAGCTGCTGCCGTTGATGACGATGTGCTTCAACCACTGGATGTGTGGCTGGGCGTCACTGTACACCTTGCACAGCAGCTCCACGTCGCTGCCCGCCACAGCTGTGGTGTTGGCCGGGAGTCCCGCCTGCAGGATGGGCCGGTGCGGGGACCGCTCTGGGGGCCAGGCCAGGCCGTCAACCCTGACCAGCGGCACCCACGGAAGCACCCTGGCCACCCACCTCCTACCTTCTCCCAGCTGAAGGAAGAGACTTTCCTGATACACAGCGCAGGCCCTGTCTGCCTCCTGCTAACCCTGCCTAAACCTTCCAAGGCTCCCCATTGCCTTTGGGGTCAAGGACAACTTCTCAGTCTAGGTGTCAAAACCCTCCATGGCCTGGCTCCCCACACCCTAGGCACGCACCTCCCCACCAGCGCTCTCTATTCTTTACCCCTGAGGCCTTCACTCAGCCTGTGCCCTCTGCCAGGGTGTCCTCCCCACTCTTCTCCCTGCTCCCCCAGTCCTGCGGACACTCTGAGCAGCTGGACTGAGCCATCGAAGACTGAGTCCATGTTGCTGGCCAGAATGGGCCCTGCCTGAGGGCGAGGTCGGGCTCCCGCCCCCATGCCGCCTTGCCTGCCCATCCGCTCACCCAGCACGTCCAGCAAGTAGCTGTAGCGGATGCTGCCCACTGCGTTCTCCACGAGGCAGGTGTATGTGCCGCGATCTGAGGGCACTACGCTTTCCATCACCAGGCTCCAGTGCTGATGGCGCAGCTGGGGGCAGGGGAGGGCTCACGAGGGGCCATCAGCTCGTGCCCCCCCCCCCCCGGGGAGAGGGGGTGGGGAGAGTGCAGGCCAAGACTAGGGACTTTCAGACGAAGGAGGAGATGACTTCGAGAAGTGCCTGAGTCCCGTCTTAGCTTGGCCTTCTCCTCAATACTCCACCCTGAGCCAGGCTTTGGCCTGAGTCTTGGCTTCCTCATCGCAGCCGGGAGCTAGCCCTACAGGGTCTCGCCATGAGAACAAGCTGCCCAAGTTTACTGATGCTGGTCAGTGACCCTTCCCCCTTTACAAATGGAGTCACTTAAGCCAAGGGGCTAAGTCACTTGCCAGAGTGGCAGAGTGAGGACTTGACTAGCACTGTCCCTCCTGGGGCCACACAGTGGCCTCCCTCATTAGAGAAGAAACGGGGGGCGGGGGTTGATTACAGGTCTGAGGGAGCTGACGGGAAAGTGAAAGCGGAGGAGCAGGTGGCCCAGGGACCCGGAGGCTCACCCGAACGCCTCCAATGCGATGCTCCCCGTGGAAGTCCTGTCCGTCTTTGAGCCAGCGGATGGTGGGCATGGGGTTGCCCGCAGCTGGACAGCGGAACTTGACAGTGTTCCCAGCAGGCACTGCGTGCAGTTTCTTCTCCATGCGCTGGGGGTGTGTCCAATAGGGTGCTGGAGGGGAAGGGAGGACTTATTGCCCCGGGGTGACTGCCTGTTTCCACGCAGGTCTCTTCTCAGGGACCAGCTGGGAGGGCAGGGAAGTGAGTCCTTAAGGACTTCTACTGACCCTGCTGTGGGTAAACGTGCCTATTCGAAGGGCCGCTGTGGGCCTTGGGGTCCTCATCACCATTGCTGGAGGTCCAGGAGTCTGTGCAGGGACAGAGGGAAGTCTATGAGGTCCAGGACAGGGAGAGTCTCTCCCCAGGTGCTCTTAGCCCCTGGCAGACCCCTTACCATCCACTGCCAAGGTGACATTGTGCAGGACCAGCATGGAGCCTCGTGCCAGGCAGAGGTAGTGGCCAGCATCCTCGGGCAGGAAGCTGGCGATCTCCAGGCGGCCCCTCCAGCCTCGCACCCGGCCAGCAGGCGCCAGACGGCTGCCCTCCTTGTACCAGTGGCCACCACGCTCAGCCTGCCCACAGCACAACTGCACGGGCTGCCCCAGGGCCACAGTCAGCTCCTGCTCTTGGTGCTCCGGGCTGGGGGCCAGGCAGGGCTCTGGGGGCCGAGGGCAGGGGTCAGTGAGCCCTGCAGCCCCTGCCATGGATGACGTGTCACACGTGCAGGGCATGAGCACCTCAGACGCATGCTGGACACCTGCTGCCCCTCGACACACACAGCCACATGCTGCAGATGCTATGCGCAGGGCAGTGGCCACGCCCTGATACACATCACACACTCGGTGGGCAGCACATTGCTGGGCTGGATGTGACACCGTCCAAGCCACACACACACACACACACACACGGCACATGCCACACCACCCACACAGTGCACACACCACACTGGCTGCCTGGGCCTCCCTGGCCACACACGTAGTGCACAGGCCACACACGCACAGCCACCGGGCTCACCCTAGGCCTGCAAGGCCGGTCCTCTCTTGTGGACGCAGGGACAGGCGGGTGCTTTCTGGGAGCCAGACACTGAGTCTCAATGGTCGGGCTCTGTCCTGCCACCACCGCCACCCCAGGGCCTGGGCCAGGATCCTCTTCAGCTTCCCTCAGCCCCTTCTTGGTGCCCACCCTTCCCACCCCTGCCACCCTCTCCCACCTCGGAGGTCATACCCAGCTCCACTTCCTCAGACGCTTCAAAGGACAACACTGGAGCCCAGCACACCGCCAGGAGGACCCCCAACACAGCCAACAGCTGCTGCATCTTCTTCCTGCTGCTCACGTGGCCCAGGCTGGGCTTCCCACCGGTGGCCTTCCTGAAACAGAGCGGGGAAGAGCTCCTGCTTCACTTGCACCTTGGCTGGCGCGAGCCCCCTATTTTGCAGACAAGGAGACTGAGACAGGAAGTGTGCGGCCACTTGTCTGCGCCCGCGGCCAGGCCGCAGCAGAACAGACTGGAAGCAGGTCTGCTGTGGCAGAGCCAGATGCTGCCCCCCAGTAGCTTGTGCAGGGGGCGGGGCGGGGCTTCCTGCTCTCCACCGTCCCGCCGAGACCTTGGCACAGGTTCACAGAAAGGGCGGTTTTGGGATTCTTTCCTTGGAGGCAAGCAGAGAATGGAGACACATAATTATTTATTTATTTTTTTTTGCTGAATAAATGAATTTATTTCAGAAGAGCAAAAAAAAATCTGAAATATAATACAAGGCCAAACTTTAGCATCTGGATGTTATCTGATCCAGTCCCCACTCCTCATTAGCATCGCCGACACTTCCCTGGCCAGCTCGGGGAACCTCCAGCGGCAAGGAGCTTACTGCCGACCAAGCCAGCAGTTCTTCCTCATTCAGAATCAGACCCGCACCCTGGGGACACACCTCTGCTTTCTGTGTCCCCACAACGCCATCTGAGGCAACACAGGTTCTTGTAAAGAACGTAGGCTCTGGCCCTGGCCAGTGTGGCTCAGTTGGTTGGGCGTCGTCCTACAACCAAAAGATCCTGCCCGGTTCAGTTCCCAGTCAGGGCATGTGCCTGGGTTGCAGGTCAGTCCCTAGTGCACGTATGAGAGGCAACTGACTGATGTTTCTCACATGTTTTTCTCCCTGTCCTTCTCCTTCCCTTCCCGTGTCTCTAAAAAATAAATAAAATCCCCCCAAAAATAGACTCTGGTGTTTAACAGAGCCAAGTTCAAATCCCAGCTCTTACCAACTGGCGTGTCTCTGGCCCTGTCTGGGCTACTGGCCCGACAGGACGACTCTGGGGATTAAAGAGGACGTATACAGGGGCTGGGTACACAGAATAGTGTCTTCCGACCCCGTCTCCTCCCAGTAACAGTCACCCAGGGTCTGCTCTCAGCCAGTCGCTTCCAGTTGCTGTCAGGTGTGAGGTGCATGCCCACACGGTCTGGTTACTCTTTTCCAAATGCCACCAAAGATGTCTCCTTCCCCTCAAACCCGAGCATCAGCTGGGGCAGGGGGAGAGGGGGCCAGTGTCATCCCAGGGACCTACTGGCTATGACCTGGGGCTTGGTGACAGTGGGAGGGCATCGATGTCTCTGGACCTACCTTGCCCAGAGAGCCCACCACACCCTCTTTCCTCAGCCACTGCCCTGTCCAGATCTGGCTCTGAGGGGTGAGGGAAAGCTGCCATCTTCCTCTTCCCTGGGCTGCCCCTGCACCTGGGGAACGGTCTCTGTCCATCCCGCCTCCTCACCCCTGCCCCACTCCCAGTCCATCCCACCTCCCCCGCCTGGACCCGGGGAGGGCTGAAGTTGTCTCTGGCGTGGGCCTTTGCAAACATCTTACTGTGCTCTCCAGGCTCCATTTTCCAGCAGGTTTTTAAAAAATTACAAGTCTGGCCTTGACCAGTGTGGCTCAGTTGGTTGGGCATCGACTGCAAGGTGAAGGGTCACTGGTTCGATTCCCAGTGAGGGCACAGTCCAGTAGGGGTGGGTGTGGGAGGTGGTCATTCAATGTTTCCCTCTCACATGAATCTTTCTTTCCCTCTCTTTCTCCCTCCCGATCCCTCTCTGTCTAGGAATGAATAAATAAATCTCTAAAAAAAGTTACAAGTCTGCCATGTTGCCCCCACCCCACCGGCTTCCAGGAGGCGGGGTCCATGCCACACTGCTCATGTAGCACCCTAGGCCTCCCTGCCTGCCTGGGCCAGTCTTGCGTCCCCCCATCTGCCCCTTCAGCACTGAAAACACTGGCTTTCAAAACCGGGCTCGTCTTCTCTCTTGCTCATACCTCTGTGCCCCCATTTCTCTTCTCCACCTGGCTCACATGCCACTCTCTGTGCCCACCCCCAGTTTCCGTGGCCTTTTCTCTGTAAAATCCCCCCACTTCCCTTCTGCAGGGAGCGCCGGTCCACAGCTGCGGTTGGGAGGGGCGGTGGGGAGGCCCTGTCTCTGGCACCAGGAAGTCCTGGGTTCGCTTCCAATCTCCCACGCTCAAGCGCTGGGGGACCCTGGACAAGTGACTGCACCTTTCGTAGTCTCAGCTTTCTCATTACTACTCAGGGCGCGCAGACGCTCCAGCAGGTGAGGACTGGCTCGCTCTTCCTCCTCCACCCCTATCCCACCACTCTGGGGGGAGGTGCGCGTTGGCGGGTCCCTGGCCAGAGCTGCAGACAACATGCCCGCCCCCACCTGGGTGGGCAATGAGTAACCAGCTCTGTGGTCAGGGTGCTCTTTGGACGAAGCGGGACAAAAGGCCCTGTGTGCGCTGCAGGTTACTGATTTACCGTCCCCTCCACCCCCCTGCCCAGCGGACGCCCGGGTCCCCAGTGCTGGGAGCGGGTAGCTCCAGGAGCCCCATCGCCGCTCGCCCCCTGGCGGCTGAGAGTGCAGTCGGGGTCCGCACTGGGTCCCGGCTCACCTGCAGCCTGCGCGGGCCAGCTCCCGGGACAGGGACCCCGTCTCCGCTGGGTCCTCCGCGGCCCCGCTCCTACCTTCTACCAGCCCGGACCGCGGAGCCCAGATGGGACGGCGGACTCAGCCAGGGCGCTCCTCCGCCTGGGGCAGGAGAGCTAGGAATGCACCCGAGAAAGCCGCGTGGCCGCGGGCGCCCCAGCGCCCCGCCCCTGGCCCCGCCTCTGCTGGACAGATCTCTCCTGACAGCGGCGTGGCTGCGGGCCACACAGAATCCCACCCACCTGGAGACCAGTCCCCGAGCCCAATAGCGCCCAGTGACCCGCAGGATCGGCCCAGTACCAGGGCCCCCGCCCCAGCCTGCACGCTCCCCCTCAGACTCGCCTCTTTTGCCCCACCCAGGCCCGGCCTCGGAGTTCTAGTCCAGGCTCTACCTCCCACTCGTCAGCACGGGGGGCGGGGGGACAGGACCCAGCAGTCCGGACCCCCAAAGTCCACCTCTGCAGACCTTGGCCCGGCCTGGCTCCTCTGTCTTCTGCACGATCGCCAGAGAGCGGCCAGCACAGCGCTTCTGCTCCCATCCCCACCCAGTCTCTGCACAACCCTCCGAATTATATTTAAAATACAAATCTGACTACAAGCCACAGCGATCCGTTTCAAACTTTCCAACAGCTTCCTTTCAAGGCCCTGGCCAGATACTCAGTTGGTAAAATCGCCCCATCGATAAGCCAGGTGGCTGGTCAGGGCACAGGCAAGAATCAACCAATGACTGCACAAATGAGTGGAGCAACAAATCGGTTTCTCTCTCTCACTCTCTCTCTACAACCAAAACGTAAATTTAAAAAAAAATTTTTTTTTTAAAAAGCCTTGGCATGACCTGCCCTGCAGTCTCTTCTCCACTTTTTCCTTCCTTGCTCTCACCATACCTCTGGGTCTTTGCACTTGTTTTCTGCCTTCAGGTAAGATCTTTTCTCAGGTCTCAGGTCACGTCCGCAGAGAAGCCCTCTGGACTTGCCAGGTTCCTCTTCAGCTCTCTTCTCCTGTGAGCAGGGAGAGAGAAACGGAGTGTGGGGCGGGGCGCGGGGAGGCGGGGAGGTGGTCCCAGTGGTGAAGAGGTTCCCAGCACAGACTGCCGGGCTCAGTGTCAGCACCACCAGCACAGGAGGCTTCGGAAGTTACCTACTCCCTCCGAATCTTCATTTCCTCTGCAGGTGCAACAGTACCGAACCATCCTCAAGGGGCTGCAAAAAGTGGGCACGTTAGTATGTGCCAGCCTTTAGAACACTGTGTGACATAGACGTGCACTTGCTTTGTGATGCTGGCTATGATTATTCTTTTATTTTTTCTTAATTTTTTATCTTTCAGTTACCACTGGCATACAACATTGTTTCAGGTGTACAACGTATCAAGTGGATATTTATATAACTTATGTAGTGACCCACCTGACGCCATACATAGTTACTGTAATATTATTGATTGTATTCCCTGGGCTGTATGTTACCCCCGCCATGGCTATTTTGTTTTTTAAGATTTTGTTTATTTATTTTGGGGGAGGGGGAGGGAGAGGAACATCAATGTGTGAGAGACACATGGATCTGTTGCCTCTCACACGGCAACACTCTCTACTGAGTACGTGGCCCGAAACCCAGGCATGTGGCCTGACTGGGAATCGAACTGGCAATATTTTGGTTTGCAGGCCGGCACTCAGTCCACTGAGCCACACCAGCCAGGGCTCCCTGTGACTATTCTGCAACCCCCTCACCTTTTTCACCCATATCCCCAAACCCCACCCATGCGGCAACATCAAAATGTTCTATCTATGAGTTTTTATCTGCTTCTGTTTTGCTTGTTTATTTGTGTTTTAGAATCCATGTATAAGTGAAATCATATGGAATTTGTCTTTCTCTGTATGAGTTATTTTGCTTAGCATTACACTCTCCAGGTCCATCCATGTTGTTGCAAATGGCAAGACTTCATTTTTTAATGGCCGAGCAACACTCCATTGTGTGTGTGTATCACATATTCTTTATTCATTCATCTATCGAGGGACACTGAGGCTGCTTCTGAACCTTGGCTGTTGTACATAACGCTGCGATGAACAGAGGGCTGCACACGTAGGACCTGCCTCTTCTTCACCCCATGTTCCAGAATTGCATCTAAACAGTTCATTTTGGAAATAGAGGGCAGACTTCACTGCTACATCTCAAGAGCCCAGCATACAGTAGGTGTCCCCCAAATCACTTTGCTCCACCTGGCTCAGGTTCACCTTACCTGTGCAACAGTGAAACATTGTAACAGTGTGGAAATCCCACCCCACCCCACCATTCTTTGGACGTTGTTTCTGGAAGTGCCGACTCTGACTAATGTGTGGCTGGTAGATGACAGTGCATTTGTGTAAGAATCCTAGGGACTAGTTTCAAAAGATACCGACCCCGGCCTTCAGCCATCCCAGCTCCGGGAGGTCCGCTGACCTTCGTCCATGGAGCCCGGATGACCTGGAGCCGGGACGACTAAGCCAGGAGGACACGCACCGGACCGTGGCTGGTCTTATCAGTGTGGACCGTGCTCCTCTGCACGTAGAGCACTTCTCAGTCCCCTCCCTTGATCTCCTAGCTTGGTTCCCCTCTCCCTCCTTACAAACACCTCTGCCTCCACGGAGAGGGGGAGATGGGCTTTGAGACTGAGTCCCCATCTTCCCAGGAGACAGACTTTGTGACAGGAGTCCCCCCACTTCCAGGTGGCCAGCACCTGAAAATAAACCACTTTTCTTTATATCAGCACCTGTCTCTCAGCAGCAGGCAGCCAGACCTGCTTCCTGTTACACCTGCAAGCAGTTCTCTCCGGAGCATCTTGGCAGCACCCAAATAGGAGGTCAGCCAACCTTTGACCTGTGCCCAACCCTCACCTGAGGTCCAAGCCCTAGACTCTGAAGGCTCCTGGGGGAGAAAGGGAACCCTTCAGCTGGGGTCTTAGTTCACCTCCCAGTTAGTCCTTGGCCAGTGGAGACCTTGGCCCATTGGAAGCAGCTTCCCTTCCCATTGTTATGCCAAGGAGCCTCGTCTCTCACCCTTACTCCTGGGGGAGGAGGGGCATGCGCGGGGACTGGGGCTTCCTTTGCATAACTAAAAGGCCCATTAAAGTGATTTGTTTCTTTTATCTTTCTTTTCCTTCTCAAACAAAGAAAAAATGGTCTCCTTCCAAAGATAAATCAGAAGGGAATTGGCTATCTTTTCAAAATAGCTTGTCCTGATTCCCCTCCTCCAGGTCCCTCTTTGCTGGAGTACCCAGGGAGGTCCAGGCTCCTGGCACTGGGGGTGTCCAGCAAAGGGGAGACTCCC
>PVKM010037591.1:0-14380 GCA_004027735.1 Carollia perspicillata | reverse complement strand
TGGGACCCTTCCGCACCACCGTGTTTGCTGGTTCTCTCCTCCTCATTGGTCCAGCCCAGAGCCGGGACATTCGTGAAGATTCCAGCCAGGCTAGCTGTTGAACAGACTCAAGTTTCCGAAAGCAATTCTCCCATTTTAGCTGGAAGAGATACAGCTGCTATTGTGAGCAACTACCCAGGATGCTTCTCCAGGTTCACTGTGACGTCGTCCTAGTTTCTAGCTGACATCCCTGTAGGATCGTAGGAGTTAGTAGTGTTCTATCTACATTAATGAATAGCTATATTGTTATGTGCACAGAGGATACCTCTCTTAAGGGTGTACTAAATGGACTTTAGCTAATTAATGCTGAAAACTCATTACCAAATCTTAACTTGCACGTGTCACCTTGGGAAGGGAACTGCATTAGCATTGAGAGCTAAATCATGGTCAAGTACTTTAATGCCAAGAAACAGCAAACACTGGGACCGTTCATTCATTGAGTGGCACTTCATAGCAAAGGAGCTACCCAACATTCTCAGCAAAAGAAGAGAGATAGTAATATTACTAATCTGCTTTCCTTCTAAGGGGTACTTTTTCTTCTGTGAACTCTGATACCAGCTAAAATACCGCGCTGGCAGGAGCACTGGCACTGTACTTAGGCAGAAAGGCTCTTTCTAATGACCTCTTCTCTCTCCTCAGAACCATATTTACCTCTGAACGAAGTTGAGCTCTGTTTCATGTAAGTTACAGACCACCCCCAGGCCACTGCATCAGACCATTCTGAGGGTTAAATCTAATTTTGAATATGTAAAAATAAATTACTAAAGGATAAAGATGGGAAAAGAAGGGAGCTGGCACTTAAGGAAAGTTTTCTTGCTATTTTGTTTTTGGGTATTTTTTAAATGTTTCCAGTTCCCTCTATATCAGTGACAGGACTTGCCAAAGATGGTTTGACAATAGAAATAAACGATTTCCCTCTGAACTTGATAGTTGAAATTTGGCCTTGGTCGGAAGTGGTCTGGCTGAAGAGAAAAATAGGAAACTTCACCCTTAATACCTGAAGAGTCTTTAGTTAAGAAATAACTTTTTTAAAGTGTTAGCTGTTACTGGACACTGATTTTGTTTCTTTTAACTGGTAAAAATTACATTGTGTTTGACTAGAAGATCTAATTTAAAGAAACGAAAGCAATGGATAATGGAAAGGAATTTAATTGAACAAAGACAATTCTTAATCATAGTGGAAAGGTATTTAATCCTAAGAATGAGGTGGAATCCTGGAAGTATTTCTGTTCTCAGATACAGCAGATGGGGTTTCCCTCTTCCTCAGAGGCCCTCCTTATCTGTGTACTTATTTGTTCAAGGAACAGCCACGTCTTTACTGAAGTCAGTCTTTGGAAACAGGGCTCTTGACTTACGCCATATGGGAAAGAATGCAAAATATTGCAGTATTTTGGTTTCCTGAGATTGAGAAAAGGGACCACAAGCAATTAAGTCAGGTTTATCCCTAAATTTGAGAAGGCGTCTGTGAGCAAAGTGCATCTCTAAGACTATGAATTAGATCAGGGACCAACAAACGGCAGCCCTCGGCCACACACGGGAGGCTGCCCGTGTGTGCAGAGCGAGCGACAGTGGGGCAGGGCCGCCCTGTCCACTTGGGTGGCGTTCGTGGCTGCTTTCCGCCGTCCCCGCAGGGCTGAGACACGTGGGCCTGCACAGCCTGGTCACTCAGTGTCCACCTGACAGGAGAGTCTGCCAACTCCAGAATTAGATCAGGAGGACTCACCTCCCAAATCTGTCAGTCCTGCCATTTTGCTTTTGTAAGTTCGTAAGTTAAAGAGGTTTTAAATTCGTATTGCCTTGTGTGCATGTTTCTTCAAGGGTCTGCCGTCTTTCTCTAGTTCCTTTTCTCACACCCCATTTCGTGCTTCATAAGGATTCCCGTTGCTGTCAGAGCATTTAGAATAGGCCTTAGGATGCAACCTTGCCTTAAAGGTGCAGGTAGATTAAAGTTTAGGGCAATTTTTTACAGACGTAACATGTTTTTAAAATAATTCCCCTGCGTAATAATGTGAGGTTAAACGAGTACCGTGTTTACATAAAATACTGTAAAAAAGATAATGTGTTTATAAGTCAGTTTTGCCATTCCTCTGAGTTAACTTGAACTTGTTTGCAAAATGATGGCAAGGATGAATTTATTCCCACTAGTATTAAAATTTTATTTGTTTTGAATAAGTGGTTTCACTCTTATCCAAAGTACTGTTTTTCGAGATTAGAAGCCTCTCACTCTTCCCTGTACTAGAAATCTTCATTTTAATTTCCTCAAGTAAACCCACTCCCTTCCATGTGGAGTACTTAAAAGCCAAATCTTCCTTGTCTCTTTCCAATGAATGTTTTAAAACAATGAAACATCTGAAGATTTCAAATTCTCGTTAGGTCTATCTTCCAGTTTCTTTCACTGTCTGTAATACATTCTTCTAAATATATATTGGGCCATTATATGTTTGCTTTGCGAATGTTCCTTCTTACTGTTCAAACAGCTTATTTATGCTAGACGTGGAAACCATGGACAATGTCGGGATATCAATGAACAGAATTCCTTGCAGAAGGAAATGCACTTGCTCTGCATTGCAAACAGTGCCTGGAGGTCCGTGGTATGCGCACTCCCCTGAGCTAAGCGCCGCGGGCCGTGCCGCCGCGGCACACCGAGTTTGCTTCTGACCTGGTGGCGGCTCTGCGGCACCCACGGAGCTCCGGTGAGTGACCTCGCCTCCTGGAGAGCCCTTCTTCGCTGGACGGTTTGTTCTTAAAGTTGCCTTTTTCTAAATTGGATATTAGTAAAGAATGATCTTCATCCGTAGGGCCCCAGACTGCTCGCCTAGATTAGCTCCTCTGCGTCTTAGAGCACTTACAGTAATGACGGGTTCTGGAGACTTCGGTGTTGCTCGTCTGGTTGATTTGGGATTCTGATGGATCTGGGGTGTCGGACTTGAGAAAGAAGTTGGATGTTGATACTGAGCTCAGTGAATCGTCTGCGTCTGTCTCTGGTTGAGGACTGGGGAGCAGATGCCATTTAAATATGAATCAGTTCAAATAGGAAACGGCGGAGTTTGCCAAGCACCAGGGCTTCTTTGATAATTACCAAACTTATGTTTTGTCTTCTTTGTTTTTGAGTCTCGTTCTCAGTTTTCAGTCTTCTCGTTTTTCAGTGGTGCTTTCTCCAGGGCCAGTGTTTTTCTTTCGCAGTAAGCAGGTTTTCTTCTCAGGACAAGCCAAAGCCGGATATCGTGAGGACTTGGAAGTACATGACTTAGTTACATTCCAAAGGATGTAATTACTGATGGGGGCAGTGATATCGGAACCCGGGAAATATCTGCGCAGACTCCCCGGTCGTGTTTGCAGCTGACGTGCCTTTCCCCTCAACTGTGCGGAGCGGCGATGACGTAGATGGCGGGCATTACTTGAAACACACCTTGCCTTCACAGAGGGTACGTGCACAAGTGAATTCCTTATCACACGTCTTTCCCATTATTTATAGAACAAATACCTCCCATCTTAACCCAGTTAAGAATGGCCCACTAGCTCAAAGAGCAGAAGCTTTAAACAAAGCTACATTACAAAGGCAGAACAGCTTTGTTAAAAAAAGAAAATGCTTTTCCAGTGCTTGCCTCTCTCGTGTCTCTTCAGTAAGTCCCATTGAAGTGGCCGGAATTCACGGTCCAGTTAAGAGAGATACATGTGCGCATTCCCTACGGCCAACAGCACAATGTAATATGAACGACCCATAACTAATAAGTACTGTGAATCTTAGAATATGAATTAATCCGCAATGCCAAACGCGAAAGTGTCTCACAGGAAAATACTCCTGTTCTATGAAATCACTTACCTTAAGGGGTCGGTGGCATACAGGAGAGTCTGCACCATTAAGTACTTTATGGTTCCAGATAGATAATGTGTTGGGAATTTATATAACAAAAATTATTTTAGACGTAGTTTAGACATGGTTTCCTATACTTGAGCGTCCTAAACCCACTTGGTTGGAGTCTGGATGTATGCTTTTCAAAAGCCTGCACTTTTTACTACATGTATGAGAGATCAAAAAGAAGAAGACGGGGAAGATAAGGAGACAGAATCAACCGCACTGAGAAAGCAGCCCTGTGATGCAGTAACAGAGGGAGTGAAAAGGAGGTGGCTTTTTTGAATGCGTGCTACATGCCAGGCTCGGTTCTCTGTGCTTCACGTGGATGAACTCATCTGACCCCTGACAGTGCCCTTAGGGGAGGTGGTGCTGGTAGCCGCACCTCTGGGAGGGAGAGGCTGAGACACACGGAGGTTGGCCCCCAGCGGCCCTGCGCTGGAGCTGACTCTCAGTATTGGGAGTGTTACCACACCACATTGTGTGGGCGGGGGCACTGATGGGCCCAAGGCCACACAGTGGGCACGTGGCACAGCTGTGTTCACTGACCCGATTCCAAAGCCCAGGCCTTCACTGGGCCATGTTGACTGTTTACCAACAGAGTTGGGGTGATCTGGGTTGTGCAACAGCCCCTAACAGTGCTGCTTACATTGAACTGTTAATTCAAGAACAAGTGATTGGGGATTTCTTCAAAAGCCAGTGCAGTTTCTCTGAGCAGATGTTGAAGGGTGGCTCTTTTCTGGGGATGTTGCCCACTGATTCAGAGGCATCGCTGGTTCGGCAGGTCTGATGGTGAATGGTGAGCGAGTTACTACCAAGGCAAACTTTGAAAGACAGCATTCTGGTTATCTCTCGCTGCGCAACAAACTACCCTAACCCTCAGTGACTTGAAACAACTGTTTTCTATCTCTGATGATGCTGTGGGCCAGAAGTTCAGGAGGGACTCCTCTCGGCAATTCCTTTGCTCCTGGTAGGGCCAAGTCAGGTCGCTTGGCTGTATTCAGCCTCCTCTCCCGTGCTGGTGTCTCAGCAACTCTGTGTGTGGTCTCTCCATCAGGGTAGGCAGACCTACTGAAAATGCCACTCAGGTGTCCAAGAGGCTGGGTAGAAGGTACCAGGCCTCCTAAAGTCAGGCTTACAGGCACGTAGCCACTGCCGTGCAGTACTGGTCTAAGGAGTCACTGGCTGGCCCAAGCACAGTACCTGCCCACTCGCCGGGAGGTGTGTGAGGGACGGGGCCCATCTTTATTCTGGGATGGCACTGGGCTTTTTGATTGGTGTGGACTCTTCCGTGTCTGTTCATTTAGGTCTGGTGTTTGTGCTGTCGAAGACATTTATTAGGCCTGGCTTTGGTCAGCACAGGAGCGAGAGGGAGAATGAGACAGATGCCCGCAGCAGGTACACCAGCTGCCTGCCCTGAGTTTTATGTATCTTACAGCAGAGTTCCCATTTTTTCTTTTGTTCCAATTTGTGAGCATTTGCCCATGTTTTGTTTGTCTGTTTGCTGGTTTTTGAGAAGCCACAGAGACTATATTTGCTGAGCCAGAAATTCTCCAGAGGGAGTGAAAAGCTTACTGTTCAGAACCTGATGTCCGCTGTGTTTCAAGTTGACAAATTGGAGGGAACTCCTGTGGTATGAGAACTTAGGTGGCTACTAAATCTCTTTCCACAGGAGTTTCTGTTGAGCAGCCAGATGGGTCATATTCTTGAGATAATTGAAAGTTTTGCCTGCATGTCCCAGCCCCGTCTGCATGGTCACCTGCCTCCGCTGGTGCGCTCTGTGCTGGAACATGGCGGGTCCATTCCGCTTTTATCGCCTTTCGGAGGGGAGAGTCCATTGCCCAGTGTGACATGTTGCTAACCCTTTAAAATTACCAGTTGTTTACCAGCCTCTGTTATCCGAAATAACAGATCATGGAAGTTCTGTGCCAGTGGTTAGATTTGTCAGATTTAAGATGCTTTAGTCTAGCCCCTGCTGGCCTGTAATAATTAGACTGTTACTGCCGTCACAAGACATGGAGGAAGAGAGGAAATCCTGCCCTAAAAATGATCATTCTCAAATCAGTGCGCTCTATAAGAGAGGAAAGGTTAAGGACTCTCCACCCATTCCTTGGGCAGCAGATTCCTGGAGTAGCTGTGTGGGCTTCTTGCTGGTCACCCCAATACTATAGTAAGACCTCTGTCCATAGGGCAGGCCAGTACAGGAATAAAAGGGGTACCCAGGGCTGAGGACTTCGTTTAGGACTCCACAAAATGCTGGGAAGGGGAAGAGAAGACTTTGGCTTTGTGGTTGGATAATCAGGGATGGAATGTGGATCCTATAAAGATTTGGGAAATTTTTAATGAATAAAAATAAAAGAGCCTTAATATATTCTTTTTGATCCCCGTTTCCCATCTGGCGTACCTCAGAGTCTGCTCTTTGTGACAGAGAAAGCCTTTGAAAATGCTCCCAGGCAGTGAAGAATCTGTGGCAGTCTAAGGCGCTGTCTCTCCCTCTGGTTTTCATAGTCTCTCCTTCGTTCTGGATTTCGTAGCTCTTCGGGCCCTCGGAGCCCTCTAGGTGCTCGGTGACTCTGAAGCTTGAAATCGTCTGGTGGTCGCACAAAAATTCAGTACTGTGGTTTCGAATTGCAAAAGAGAACAAAGTCAGAAGAAAGGGAACTTGGGGACTAAAACATCTGTTCTTTCTTTCCCGCGTCACAAGTCTAAACCATTTCAAGCCAATCACAGCAACTTGCAAGTAGAAATTCCTTAAGGGTTAGCTTTCTGCCCGCAGCTACATTTCAGAGCAGACGTTTACATTGGGTGAGGAGGATCTGCTGAGCTTCGTAGCAGGGCATTGGATCCCAACCCCGGTGGCTCTTTAAGAACCACTGCAAAAACCGAGTTCCGGCACGGGACCGAGCTTGCGGCGAGTTTCCCCCGAAAACCAAGTGTAGCAAACCCACCTCTAGAATGGCCGTCAGCCAGGAGCAGAGAGATTTAGAATTTATATGGTATTCGTATTATTTTTACAAAAATGATTTTAAATCATGTAACTTGAAGTTTTTAAAGTATGAGCCAGTTTTCTTTTTGGAAAAGTGGCCCAATAGAAATAACACTAATGTAATGCAATCGTATATGCATGTGCATTGAACGCAGAGTAGTACGCTAAAGAGAGCTCATGCAAATTACTCGTGGGAAGTTTGGCTAGTTTCTTAATATCTTTTTCCACAAATGTATGTTTATAAATGAATTTACTCGTCCGCTGTGACCTTGGTAGTAGTGTTAGAAGCATTTTGTTAGTTGTAGCATCGATTCTAAAAATCTGATTCTGGGCACAGTAGGCTATGGGAGCTTTTCGCTGCTTGCTTCGTAGTTTGGCCAAGGAAATTCTCTCACGCACTTTCTATTTGTAAAGATGTTATAACACATTGCACCCACTTAGAGCAGCTCTCCTTCAGAGACGGAGACGTAGGTGTCAGCGCGAAATGTGTGTCTAGAAGCCTGATGAAAGGAGGGGCCTCAGAATGACCCCCTTGGCCTGCGCCCGCCCGAGAAGAGCCGGGTGCTGTGTGAACGGCGGACTGAAAGCGGTGTCGGGGTAGGCGGGCTGCTGCTGCAGGCTGCGGTATTGCTGTGCGTTGCCAGCGACGTGTGTGTGATTGCATGTATGGATGTGAGCACACCGTGTCTGATGCGGGCGGATAAGTCAGTGCCGAACACTCTACCTCCCGTTAAAGACGGAGCATATTCCAGGGTCGCCCTGTAGCTCTGTGGGCAGGAGACCGGACCCCTCAGCCTCTGCCCCCTGCCCCCCAATCTCCTTTGTACTCACTTCAGCTCCTCTACCTCTGAGCACTTGGCTGAAGAAAGAGTGTAGCTTTCCGTCGCAGGCAAAGGAAAGCCAGACCCCGAATACAGAGGCTGCAGGGCCTCGCTCTCCTTGTCGAGTTCAGACATTAATGCTTGGTTTTGTTGCCCAGACCAAAGTGTCAGAACACTTGGCTTCAGTGCGTCTATCCACTGGCTTCTATTTGGCGAGAGTGGTCTGGAAGTGGAGTCTTCCTGTTGTTTTTAAAGATGCACCCAACTCCTTTTACTGATGTGAAAAATTTGCTTGAATCCTGAGTTGTTGTTTTACCAACTGCCATTTGCAGTCCATTTGGGGGAAGGGGGGATGGAATAAAAACCATATTTTCCTGATAGTGAGCCTTCTGCTAGCATCTTGACACGGAGGTGCGCATGACATGGATTTCTGGGTGCATTGTTTTGCTTTTTGTCACTCCAAAGAGAGAGGCTCCCGGTTTTAATGTCGATGCTGTCACCACAATCCAGCTGGCCTTGCTGGGATGTGGCCGGCGTCGGGAAGTGGAGTTTCAGCAGTAAAGTGCCGCTAGGCAGGCCCCTCATCTCCGAATCCAGGCGTAGCACTCAGCAGACTGCCTCTTTGGGGCACTGGTGCACTGAGCCAGATCCAGTCCCCTTCCCTGTGAGCGTCTGCTACAGCTGTGTGGGTGGGGGCCTCTGGCCCTTCCCGCAGGGGCCCTTCCCCAGGGGAACCACTGGCCCTTCTGTGGCTGCCACCCTTCTCTCCAGCGCCCTGGCTGGCTGTGATGTCCAAGCAGAGATTCTCTGGGTAGGAGTGAGAACGAGAAAGAGCGGTGCGCTTTCAGATTCTAGAGGCTGCTTCTGTGTTTTGGGTACTAGTTGCTAGGTATTGCCCGGTGATTGGGCAGGGCTGGTGACGATACCAGCAGCATGAAATGCCAGATAATGAGACAGGCCTTACCCGTGGGTGACAACTGACACGGACAGCACCTCTGCCTGAGGACAGCCAGATCCCTGTAGGGAGACGAGGCAGGAGAATCAGTGCGAATCTGCTCACCACAGCTGTTTTCTGGCTGACTGTAGAATAATGGTCAGCCTGTAAGCCATGCTAATATTCTAGACTCAGGACTTCACTCCTGCTCGTGGAAATTCTACCCTCTGGCTTTGGTCTGTGCCCAGAGTCTTGTCTGAGGCCTGTCTCCAGCTGTGTGGCCATACAGCCTCCTCGAGGTGCAATCTTACCTGCAAGTCAATAGTTTACTGTTGGCCACGTGGCTTATCACAGCTAAAGTGATTTATTTAGACAAAGAGCAAACACAAAAGTCAGAGAAATGCCTAGGTAACTTCTTTGAGGCATGTTTCTTCCCTCTCACCTGGTTGAACCTTGGCCTCAAAGCTTTCTCTGGCAGGGCCGTTGACCTTGGCCAGTAGATCCCCATCTGGTCTGTACATTATTTTCATTTGGGGCATTTAAGAAATTACTGATGTCCAGGGCTTCCTCCAGACACGCACGTTTAACTGGCCTACTGTGTACCCTGGGCTTCAGAAGCTCCCTGGGTGATTCTAATGGGCGGCCAGGATGAAGAATCACTGTCCAGGTGAGCCTGAGTGGGCTTTGCCAGGAGACCCTCAGTCTGGTTCTTTTTCCAGTCGCGTACTTTCATTGACATCCCAGGCATGGCTCCTACCTCAAAGCTTACAGGGGGCAAGGCTCAGATGGGGAAATGGTTGTCATTTGTCCTCAGAGGAATTCTGGAGGGAGAGGCTGTGATCCACCCAGTTTCCTCTATACCAAGTGAAAGGACGCTTTAGTGAGCAAAATGTTTTCAAAGTCTGGTCTCTAGAATCCTCTTTGCTTTGCATATGTAATGTGAGTGGAGATTTCTCAATCTGCAAGCTAAAATAGAGCCCTTAAACTTACTAAAGAGCCAGGCCCAAGCCAGCCAGGGTGACTTCTATTTGTAAAACCGACAAGAAGCATTGTTCACGTTAGTGGAGGAAGAAAAGGCTCCTTCCTGGGGCGATGGTGGCCCATTCGATTGTTTCTCTCTTCGCCATCTTCTACGTGGGAGTTCAGTGCAAAGTGACTTTCCTTTTTCTTACTTCTTTGTGAATGAAATGCACTAGCTAAAGCTTAAATATTTCTGAATTTTATATGAAATGTGAAATGAGTCCTTTTAGCATCCTTGGTCCAGGGTGTCAAAGACTAACCCAGTAATTCCCAAATGAGATTCCATATCTTTTCCTTCTTCCCACCGCAGGTGGTAATGGTACCTGCCCAGGGCAACCTCACACATGGTAATGGGAAGGGGAGAACTGTTCGATTTCCCTTGAAAAGGGAAAATGAGAACCACTGTTCAAACTAACGAGCTACCAAGTGATTTCTAATTCATGAAAGAACTTCGTGTTTAAGAACAAGTTCAGGATAGCTGTCTGTCTTCTGGGCACTGTAGAAATCCGTTCCTATAGTATTGCCTCCAAATAACTGATCACTTAAATTTCAAATAGGTGGTGTGTTTGAGAAGAAAAAGGAAAGATTGGTTAGTGCAGTGAATTGGCAGCAGGCTATGGAATTTCGTTACAGTAACATTAAGGCCTGGCTATTTGCTCAGCATGTAAATGCTGCCATGTCAGAGAAAATGCCTCCTATGCCTTAGAAAACTACAAAGGCTTCCTGACATTGGGCGGCATTGGAAAGCAGTCACTTTTGGCACTTGCATGCATCGGAGTTCTCATACTGTAGAACATTGTGGAGTACTGTGAAACATTGTTGAACTTTATGCAAATCATACCGCACTGGATTTTAAGATTGGAGAGGGCAGTGGGGAGAGTAGAGGAGGAGGATGGGAAAGCAGTGGTAGAAAAATATATAACCTTGTACTATATTTTAAGCAAGGAATGAAACATTCCCTATAGGACTGTGAAGTTCGGTCAAGTTCCTCCACCCTCCCGGGTCGGCTGGCTGACGCCTCCGAAACCTCTAGGAACCCCCTTCCCGAAGCAGCTACCCAAACGCTAGCCTGACTGCCAGTGCGCCACCCTGCCTCACCCCCTCCTCTGGACCAAAGGAGGGCGTGCGTTCCCAAACTGTAGGCGGAAGTGGTGCGACCTGTCCCCGCCCACGACTGTTCACAGGTTTAGCCCGTTGCATTTTTTTGTGATCTCATGGCAGACCTGAAAGAGACCTGCCAGTTCAGCCAGGAGCCAACGGCTTCCTTAAGGAGTCCGAAGATCAGCACTCAGCTCGGGGCCTGACAGCAGACGTGGGGAAGGGGCGAGCACACTGGAAGAGCATTCAGTGTCCGGACTTCCGGCTCCTCCTGACTTCCGGGCGGAGGGCGGGCTCGGGCAGTGGGGCCTCGGTTTCCTTCAGGTGGACACGGTCTGAAAGCAATCTGTCCACTGTTCTCTATGGTGCTTACAGGGTGGGTGACAGCTGTCCCCATCCGCTGTCCTTGGCACTGTGCCTTCCCACTGGTCACTGTGAAAAGCAGATCACACTGGACTCAGAGGCCAGAATCCAGGACAATTTCCCCTCCCCCCGAGCCCGTCACGTCTTCGTAGAGCTAATAATGTAGCGTTTCCTCCTCTTCGGGAAACACTCGGGGTGGTTCCCCGGAAGCAGTAAAGCGTGGACAGGAAGACGGTCTGCGCCAGCCGTCAGATCGCCTGGGTTTGTGGCGGCTGCGAGCCGGACGAACCTGACGCTTGCCACAACTCGCTAATCAAGGATTCATATTAAAACAGACAATCAATTTCTAGAATATCGGTATCCCTGAAAGGGAGCGAGAGAGTTTTTAGCTATAAGAACCTGCCAGTCTGTTTTTTCCCTTTGAAAAAACTTACCCTCGGGGTTTGTGTCCTTCATGTGCAGCGATTCCTTCAAGTCGCTCGAAGAGGCCTCAGAAAAGGCAGCGAGCCCGGCCTCGCCCCGCCAGGGCGCTGGGCTGGGTCTGTGCATCTTATTTCCTTAGAGAGTATCTGTTTTTATTACGACCTTAATTATAAATACCTATATCTAGGAATAGGATTTTCTCTCACCCCACCCTCTTTTAATCGCTATCACTTTCGTGTAAACCACACCTCCCCCACACCCCTTTTACTGAAAAAATGCACTTTAATTCCTAAGGAGAGTGGCCGTCCCCGCCCGAAGCCAGATTACTGCAGGAGGAGAGTCGGGTCGGGGGGAGAACCCTTGCCAGACTCGGTGACATTGACCAAATTCCTTAATGTAGACGCAAATAGTAACATCCATTTTTAAGCTGCCCCTCCCCCTGCCAAAGGGAAACAGAAACAACCGAAACGAAGAAGTTCGGAATGCCCGCTCCGATTTTCGAAGTTTCCCCGGGGAGAACGCCCGGTGTTCAGAGGTCTCCCCGGCCACAGCCTGCCGGGACCTTCGGCCGGTCTTGCGGGAGGCCGAGGTCTCGCCGGACCGGGCCCGCGTGAGTGGTTCGCGCCCGGGGTCTGACCGGCGCCCTTGCTCTCCCCCTGGGGACAGGCCCGTGGTCCCGGCGGCGTCCTAGTCCTCGCAGGTCTCCCGGAGCCCCCGGAGCCCGTGGCGTCGAGGCCGGGGCGGGGCGGGCGGTTCGGAGCGAGGGCGAAGGTAGGGGTTTAGGTCCGCGTAGTCACAGCAGCTTAGCAGAGGCTTTCTCGTCGAACAGCTTTAAGAACAATGTGAATGAAATCGTAGCGACTTGGTGAGTAATCTGAAAAGTCTATTAATGTATACTTGAAATTCCGTTTGTATAAAAAAACACATTTTCCTCTTTATTTTAACACTGTGTAAAAGAACATTATGCATGTGAGTGGTTTGAGAATTAAACGGTTTAATACTCAGATCGGAGCCTCCGACTTTTCTGTACATAACAGGCATTGACATGATTTAAGTGTGGGGGTCTTTCTTTCAGTGAGGTGGGACCCCGAGGCTGGCAGCCCCCCCCCCCCCCCCCCCCCCCCGCCGCCCCCCCGCCCCCCCCCCCCCCCCCCCCCCCCCCCATGGCGCGCTGAGGCCGCGGGCAGGGCCTCGCCCCGCGGGCGTCCCCTGGCGGAGCACGGCGAGGGGGCGCCACTCCGCCGAAGGCCCCGCGGCGCGGCTCTCGGTGTGTCCCGTCCTCGCCTTCCTGTCCGTGGGCGACGTCCGTGGCACGTGAGGGATGGGAGCAGCTGGGCTGATTTCTGCCTCTGTTCACAAACCGGAGCAGGAAGAGGCGCGGAGGATGAGACCGCATTAGTCAACGCAGGGGTTGGCCACTCGGCCCATGAAGATAATGGTGTTCAGAGCCACCTCCCGTATAAGAACCAGGAAGGGCCTGTTGGCCTTGAAGGTCACCCTGTGGGGGTTCAGCGAACGGCCGGCGATCACGATGGAGGTGGTGGCCGCCGCTTCACTGCCTTCCTCGTTCACCTGCGGGTCAGAGAGCAAACAGATGCTGCACCAGCCACCCTGCAGTTCCTCGGACGCTGGGACGTCGGGCGCACACCCCGCCCTTCCTCCAAGAGCTATCTGTTAACCCACGGGCGGGTGCCCTGCGGTCAGGTCGCGCCCCCTCTGAAACCCTGCTGGGACGCCCCTCATTCTTCCATCCAGTGAGCGTGCATGTAAGCATGCGTGCTCGCCCGTGCCTTTGGCTGGATCCAGTCAGATAACCGCAGGACCGGAAATCTGGAGGTGGACGGGGTCGTCCCATTTTGGGCTGGCACCATTGTACAGGGTGTCACGAGAGGATTATTTTGCACTTGATGCTGAGAGGGGTTCTGACTCAAGATCAGAGCTCTACAGTTGAGACGGTTTTACTGTCGGAGCAGCAGGAGCCTGGATGTAACCACCCCAAACAGCCACCCGTGACCTAGGGCTTATGAGACCAGGAGGGCGCCCTGGCTGGATGAGATGAGTATTCCTTGGAGCGACAGACCGCAGCGGTGGCTTTGGAGGTTGCTGATGAGCAGAACCATCACCAGTCTAGAAGGAGGCACCTTTAGAAGGCCGTGCGGGGACCCAGAATATCTCTAAAAGTCTGTCCCGGCCTCTTCATGCAGGCCCTTCGGACCCCCGAGCTTTGTGGAGCTGGTTGGTGGGGGTCTCTCCCTCGCTCCTTACCCACCCCCATCTCCCCATGCTACCTATTTCGTAATGATTCTAGGACTAACTGTACAAACCGACTGGAGCTTTTAGAAGACCAGTGTTGGTTTATTCAAGTCAGATTCTGGTTTTTAATGGCTTCCCAGGAGATATACGGTCTATACGGTCAGCTGGGGTCCTGGGTACTGAGTTCCCGAGGACTTCGAGGAAAACAACTTTGCTCCCAGAGCCGTGGAGGAGCCTGGCATCACTGGTTGTGGGCTCAGGGGGACCAAGGGGATCCAGACCTTGCCTCTCCCTGAGAGTAGCTCGAAGCCCTCAAAGAGGTATGCGCTGGCGGCGTCTGTCTGGGTCCTTCAAAGAGGATTTTCGCGGTTAAAACCCCGAGGGCCCGTCTTCCCTTGCAGCCTTTCTAAGTGGGCTTGCTCCCAGGATGCACGAGGAAGAGGGCGACAGTAGCGTCGCTTTCACTTCCAATTCGGGGGCTCATGTAAGATCCCTTGTTCTGATCTCTGTTAAGTTACATCACTCAGCGTTTGCCCCTGTGCTCCCTCCAGGTCTCCATTGTCCTATGGGGGATATACGTCCGCATTGAG
>PVKM010037590.1:0-14391 GCA_004027735.1 Carollia perspicillata | reverse complement strand
GGCAACCTGGGATGCAGCTCAGGAGACATGTATCTGTGTTTCCTCTGGCCTACGCTGAGAGCAGGCTACAGAGATGCATAAGACTTGTCTCTGCTCTATGGAACTCAAAAGCCAGAACACTAGGGTCCAGATACATGGTGGCTGGAGAGAGCTTCATTTTACAGTTACATAGACCTGCATTAAAGTTCAGGCATGGCTATGTTTTCTCTGGGCAGCCTTGGATGTGACAGGTAGTATCTCTTATGCCCCCTCCTCAGGATTGCCATCACCATCTGGTAGGTTCCATTGTCAGAACTGAAATGAGAGACAGGAATACTTGACCAATATGTGGCTCAGAGTAGGTACCAAAGAAATGTTAGTTCGATTCCCTCCTCTTCATGTTTGCATCCTCCTGGGTGACTCATGAGCCCCAGTGTCCTCTGGGGTCACTCAGAAGGTGAGTAATCACTTGAGTATGTCGAAGATTTTGAGTCTTCACTACATTTATTTTCTGTATGGTAGAACTCCAGGTCTTGGTTCCCACAGATTTATTTTATGTATTTCCCATTCATTAATCATGTTCACAAATTGCTTCCTAGACAAGTGAGATGTTCCAATGGAAAATTCATCCCAGGACATTTGTGTTTTTAGAGCACAAGGAAAAAAAATGCATATTTTATGGGGTATAAAGCCAGTCAGACTTTGACATAATCATTCACATCCTAAGTATTTACTAAGTGCTTTCTGTGTTCTGGATACTGTGCTGGGCATTGGAATACGACCGTGGACATGATAGACAAAATTAAAATTGGGAAGGCTATTTAAACCACAAATTGAAGGCACACCTTTGTGTTTCTTGGTATGCATATAGCTCTGACTGTGGATACTTGTGGGAGGAGTGGCGGCCTTATCCTCACAAAGCGCAGCAGTGGAGTTACAACATTGTTCTCTCTCACTGGGAGCCTGCATTCCCCTCGCCTTCTCAGCGGACAAGTGCTTTGGGAAAGCCCCTTCCCCAAAGCCTCCAGCCCTTTCTCTTGCAATGCAACATTGCAGTCTACATTTGGTGTTTCTGAAGTTAAAACAATTTCTCATTTCAGCAGATTAACCCAAGTTGTCCCCAGGCCATGTAAAGTTTGGGAAGTTTTAGCACAGCAGAAAAATTTGCTCTGCATGTGAGCTCCTCTTTGTTTTCAGGGTCCTTTCCTAGTCAACCGAGTGCGGGTCATCTCTTGAGAAACCTTTTGGGCCAGATGTGGTGTAGGACTCTAGGGTTACAAGGATACATAAGAAATGGTCCCCTGCCCACAAGACTCGCAGTGTGGAGGGGAGACAGAACACCTGATCCACCAGCCCAAGCCCACAGGAAGGAATGATGTGGGGAAAAGGAGTCGTCCATTGTTTGGGTTTAGAGAACTGAGATAGAAGGACAGAGGAGGAGGAAAGAGGATTCTCAAAAGAGGTGAACATGGGTAAAGGCGTACATGTCTTTGGTTCTGGCTCTCTTTAGTAGACTAACTTTAGTAAACAACTGTTACTTTGACCCTGAACAGTAGCTCTGTAGCGTGTAATGCAAGCAGGTTCTGTACTCAACCAAATATCTGCTCACATCCATTACTTACCCATGTCTGCTACTGACAAATGCCAGCAGAGCAAAGCAGTATCTTGGTTCTACTGTTTGCCTTAAAATAGGGCTTCCTGTCCATCTCTCACTTGACTCCCAGTGAAACAGAAAGACCTGGAACGAGGCCGTCATTTGGTGCCCTGAGAGTCATTTGGGCAGCGTAGCCTGTCACATGGCTGTCAGGGGGAAGTCGTACTGACATTCTCCAAGAAGTACAAAACAATAAGGGGACTTGGCAACCAGAGTGGAATGCCAAGATGTTGGCCAATTTCCTTCAGGCTTTCCGAGGATAGGTGGGTGTAGGAGGCTGGGGTGGAGGGGCTGGTCACATGTTTGTCCTTCTGGTTCTGGAAACTAGAGGTGTGACCAAGAGCTCTCTGTAACTTTCCAAGTAGTGGGTGTGGAGGCCGTGGAAGTGACGGTGGACCTTCCTGTCAACACCAGGGGCGCCCTCTTGAGCCTGAGTACTGGGAGGCTGGGCTCTAAGCTCACCCCAAAATCTCAGCATGCAATCACTCAGAAGGCAGGAAAAGAAGGCTGACCTTTCAAAGCATGGATGCCCTCAGAGAGTGAGGCCTAGTCGAGGGAGACATTGATAAAATGTGATAGGGAAGCAGAATTACCTTTTCAAAGTATTCTTTCCTCAAATTGAACTTGTTTCTAAAAATAGATTATTGTGATGGTTATACTGCTATAAATTTACTAAAATCAGTAAGTTGAACACTAACAATGTGTGGATTCTAAGGTGTAAATTGTATCCTAATAAGGCTGCTTTAAAAAATTAATCAGACCTATTAACAGATCCTCAAGCCATTTCACTAGAACCTAGAAACTGTTTCGTAGGCCTTGCCTTAAGCAAAATAATGCAGTCAGGGCTCCTCATACGCTCGGTGGGGAGAGAATTGATTATTATTTTACTTGTTCATCAGTGAATGAATCTGTTGCCCTGAATCGATCCTCTAGTATATTTGCACTTTCAGCCTGTCTTTAACTGCAGAATGGTTGGTTTCGACCCCCCACTCAAGGGATTTCAGACCTCAAGGGCGGAGATAGAAGAGAATTGAAGAGGAGGTGCTTTCCTCTAGGGACCTGGAAGTTGCAACGGGAAGGCAACCACTTATTTTGTCTACAAATAAAATCAACTGAGTGAATGTAATGAAAGATTGGGTTGGTCCGATGTTCTTGGACCTGGCCCTGTACCTGGCCTTGGGAGCAGAGGGTATGCTGCAAGACTGGTCTAGCCGTTTCATCTTATCCATCAGTGAATCAGCCACCGCCAGGCGCTTCCGGCGCTTGCTGTAGTCATAAAGACATCCAGAGGCTTATAAAGATGATTTATGTCCGTGGAGAGGAGCATAGGCTCCTAAATATTGACATGGCTGGCAGGATGGGGATGAATTTAATTAGTTATCACAGTGTCACTTTTTTTTCAACCTTAAAAAGCAGTTTGCGTATACCACAACAGAAGCAGTGCAGTACCGGGGAGGGAGAATTGGATGTGGAACTAGCCGACCTAGGTCTGTCCCTTCTCTGTTCTCTCTAGCTGTGTGAACCTAGATGAGCCACATAACCACTCTGAGCCTCAGTCCCCTCATCTCTGAAATGGCACTGTTACCGCAGCTACACAAGGTGATGTTCACCTGTTTACAGGTATTGCAGAGAGTAGTTGATATTGAATAAAAGAAGGCATTTTTGCAAACGGAAAGTATTATTTACCTGATCTGCCAAGTACATTTCAGGAAAAAATATTGTAAGTGGTTATTAGGCATCTACGCGATGGCAAAGAAGGGCACCAGTAGCTGAGTCATGTGACTGCGCAGGATTAACATTCACATTTCCTGAGAGAAACATGGGACTTACTGGAAGGCAACATTTTTAAGATTCAAAGTTAGTCAATTTCCTCTGTGGTTCAGGGGATCTGGACAGGGAACATCAGCATTGACATTTCAGAACCCTTCCAATTAGTCTCAAGAGTTCAAATAGC
Source organism: Carollia perspicillata (assembly GCA_004027735.1). NCBI lineage: Eukaryota > Metazoa > Chordata > Mammalia > Chiroptera > Phyllostomidae > Carollia > Carollia perspicillata. The sequence goes on along the minus strand of PVKM010037590.1, from coordinate 10,804 downwards.
TCTCTGTTCAATACAACCCAGAGTGTAATCGTTTGTTGGCAATAACCTAACCCTTGTTTAGCTTCATAGATCTGACTCTGAACCTGGACATCCCATGGACAAAAACACCACTTGCTTTTTATTGGCATGTTGGGTGGAATGGCTCCACACAGCTAGGAAACAATTTTATTTTTCCCCTTTGCAACTCAATTATAAGGCTGAAGGGCACATATAGATTTTTTTCTGCAGGAAGCAAAGGGCTTTCTGGCTTACTTTATTGGTAGATTTCTGCATCCCCTCCATGGTGCAGGCTTAGCTGCTTTTAAGAGGCAGAAATGGCCGGACTGAAACAAAGAAGGGAAAAATAATAATGCATTCCCGATCGCCTTGTAAAAAATAGAGAATCGTTCTGAAGTTTGGCTTTTCACTCCTGTCCCACCTGAGGTCACTCCCTTTCTAGAGGCTCCATGAATCAAACCAGCAACAACAAGAGCCCTGGTGCTCTGAACCAGGAGCCGGAAGCCCCAGGCAGGGCTTCGGGGCTCTGGCCCCAACTCTGTCTGACACCTGCCAAGAGGGGCTCTGTTTCCAGCCTTCAGCCTCTGCTCCTCAGTTCTTTGTCTATAAAATGAAGAAAGTGGACTGGCTGCTTTACCAATGCCCCCTTTGAATACTCTGTGACTCTCCTTTCTACAGGTTTTTAGAGTCCATCTTTCTCCACTTCTTTATGCATGTGAGGATTAAATATGGCAAGAAAGGCTAAATTTGAGGAAAGATGGGATGGCGGGAAGAAACTTTGGTCCTGGGTTTACTGCTAATTTTGACTTGGCCTGCTGGCCCACCTGAGTGCTAAGGAGCTAGCCTCCTAAGCATGGACACCTGGGCCTCAGGGCTTGGCGAGATACTCTTGTTTTACTGTTGAATCCCCAAAATTCCCGGACACCTCGAACAGCTCAGCTGGCACTCTGTGGCTGAGGCAGGCAGATGTGTCTAGTCGGGCATCCGAAATAGAACCCAAAGCAGGAGGAAGAGTGGGTGCTGGTGGCTTTGGGTCTGAATATTTGCAGTCATTTTTCTAGTCCAGTAGAGCTGTGGATGGTGAACATGGCTTCTCAGGACAGGCTTCAACCTGCCCTGAGGTCAGTGATGTGAGCAGACCCTTTCCTTCCCCCTCCCCGAGGTAACAGGAAGTTTACCCCCCGAGGGCAAAACAGAGTGGGCAGTACTCGGGGCTGTGTAGATTAGAGAATCCTCAAGTCCAAGGGGACATCCCTTCATTCCAGAATCGAGGTGTTTGTCTATATTAACCCTAGAACGCTCTGTAAAAAATAAAATAAAAATGAGGGAAAATGATTCCCATCTCCAGGACACCAAGCAGCGAGCAGGGCATAATTGCCCCAGTGCCATGGCATCTGGCACAATATTCGGTTGGCAGGACCTCACTGTCTCGAATGGGTAATAGGCTCGGTATTTAGCCTGCATTACGGGGCAAGGAGGGACGAGAGTGGAGGGGTGGGAGGGGGAGCGATGGAAAAGAGAGCGCTCTACAAACGATGATTGAATCCCAAGTATTATTGTCGGGATCTCTGGAGAAAATGGCTCCCGAACATGCAGGCTTTTCAATACAGTTTAAAAAAGGAATGACTCTTCTGGTTTTTCCATTTATTGCAGCTTCCCAAAGCTTATTTTTAGTAGCACTAATAGTGCCGCCTACCCCTGTACTCATTTTCTACAGATTTTAAAATTTGGTATTATCCTGTCTCTCCAGAGGTGCCTTCTATTTCTACAACATTAGTACCATGGAGGGGGGAAAATAGGGCATTTCTGAGAGAAGAGAGCTTTGGATATTTGCATTCCATTTTGATTGGTATTTTTACTTCTCTTGGTTCATTCTGAATCGAGGGAAAACATATCTAAATGGAAATAAATTGGTGTCAAGGATCTCTGGACACCAAAGGCTCTCCCCCAGCCCTGATACACAGACCCCCCGCGGCCTGCTCAGCCATGAGTGTCCCCTTGGTGCTGCGTGGATAGTGGCACCACACGTGAGTCCTGACCAGAGTTACAGACCTCTTCACAAGCAGGGCAGCTGTGCCACACTACACGTGGGAGCTGCACAGTGGGCAGCGTGCGCTCTCTTTACCTGGTGGCACCTGGAATGGCTGATTATTCCTGAAAGCTAAATGTGGGCATCCTCAACCCATTCATCCTCCTTTCATAAAAGTGATTGCTTTGTGACAGCATGGCTGTCTCCGTGCTAACAGGGACATGACTAGGTCAAGTCTTGAGAAAATAATGCTATATTAGATTTCCATGTACGGCCTCTTCTACCTGATAGAATCCACAATTAGCCAAAACGTTGCATCTGCAAGGGACTTAAAAGATCTTTTATCTACTTCACTGTTGTGTATGCTAGTTGAGGTCCCTGAGCCTAGAGAGGGGATGTCACTGGCTGAAAGTCCCCCAGCAGGTGTCTTGTACAGGGAGGTGCATCATGCCTCTCGACTCTTCTCTTGTTCTTTCCACTGACCCTGGAAAAAGACTGACAGAATGGCCACTGTGACTCGATGTACATTCAGAGAGTCAGATTCCACTAAGCCCCCATGGCTGCCTCTTTCCCTTTCTCCCCTACATTCCTATGCTGGGTGGCCCTGAGCGAGTTTCTTTACCTCTCTGTGCTTCATCTACTACATGTGTAAAACACAGATGATACTGATGCTGCCAGTGGTGATGATGATGGGACCTCCCTCCCAAAACGGGTAAGTGGTCCAGCGTGAGCTTTAGAGTTAGAAAATTGAGTTCACATCCTGGTGACCCATCATTCTGACTGCTTGGAGCACTTGCAGTCACTCCGTGAACCTCTGTTTCCTTGATTTTAAAATAGGGGCAATGATTCCTAACTCATAAAGTTCTTGTAAGTATTAAATGGGAAAATATATACATAAAGCTCTTAGCTCAAGTGCTCCTGAAATGGCCACCGCTATTACAATAATTGCCAACCATAATAATGAATTAGAAAAATGTCGGTAAAAGCCCTTAACAAATCTTAATGTGTGATAAAAAGTAGCTTATTACCAGAGTAGCCAGTGTATCCATCCCAAGCTGTTGGTAAGATCCCTGCATGTCTTGCAGCTGGATCAGCCCAGAGCTGGGCTCCAGGTTAGCTGCAGAGACAGTTTCAGTTCCTTGTTTGCCTCTGATACAGTCCGGTTATTTCTGACTGGCCAGAGAGTCCACAGAGGGCATTAAGCTGCAGAAGAGCAACTACAAACAAGATTTCAGAGGGAGATTTCCTATACCAGTTAGGACCACCTCCCTGCCAGTTTGATTCCTTGTGCAGATGAAATGTGTTAAAAAGATTGATGTGGGCACGACCTTCAGACCCTGTTTGGAAATCACACAAACAAATGGTACTTTAATGGCATGTGAGGCAGTTGGGGGGTTGTGTTAATTACATCTGAATAGAGAGATGGCGATAACTCACCAGCTCAGCCCCTGGTAGTTAATTTTGTTACATCCAGGGGAAAATTCTGTTGGGGTCTATGAGTAACTGTGGTGCAATTAGGCGGCAAGAAGGTTTTGTCGGTACAGTTGCTATTGATTAGTATTTACTTTAAAAAGAGTAAAAGCTATTCCCTCGTGCCAGAACTGCCTAATCTGTCAGGGACGAGGCTACATGTTTCAGAGATGCATAGCAGGCTTTTTTCATACATTATGAAACCCCCCAAAAGAGAGTCCAGTGTAAAAATCTTCCCAATTGGTTTTTTAATGATGCACCAATAAAAGGCATACACCACAGGCAAGCTCTCATTAAAAGAGGGAAGTCTTTTTGTAGATTTGCTTACTTATTTATGAAACGCCTCTGAAATATTTATAAATGCTTCCCTGATATTTGTCTGAAAATGCATTTTAGGGCTTCTTTGGTGGAAGGCGGGGGGGGCGGCAATGGAGGAGAGGAAGACAAAGTAGTGAATTCGCCACATCCCTTCGGTAGCAGAGAAGCACAGGCGCCAGGGTACAGGAATGTGTCACTAGGGGGTGCCCCAAGAACCAGGCAAACTCTCACCTGCTCAGCACAGGTGACCCAACTTGCTCGGATCTCTTAAACAGAAGCAATGGCAATCACAAGTGCTCCGTTTAATTTTCCTGACAGAACCGGGGCACATACAGACGCTCTTGAGGCCTTTATCCCTTCCCTCACTTTCGGAGCTATTTATTAATGAAATAATAGTTATGCTATCCCTTGCCTCAGACCTACTTTCATCTGTTTAGCGACTGCTTTCTATGAAACACAAAGAGCTCAGCGATGACACTGGTGTCTTAATTAACCATTGAATACCTCGTAGAGCAGCTGTCACACCTCCTGTCACTTGAAAGAAAGCACAGTGGTCCATGTTTAAAAAAAAAAAGAAACACATACACAGGAAAAAAAAAGTTGATCTAATGAGCTGTCTTTGACGTGTCATAAGAATTATGTTTTTATCATTGTGCTTTGCACTCACATAGCAATGCAGATTAGGGAATCTCAGGCTGCTCTGAAGGAAAACAGTAAATTTACTTGCCTGCCTGCCTTTCAGAAAGAGAGCTTGGTTGCACAGTGACTCAGGGAAGTGGTCCAAGATCAGAGATGTTAACCAGGCTAAGACTGCATGTCAGGTAAAAGGAGAGGAGGGGCTGATGTAAGCTTATGTAACCAAAATGTTTCCAAGCCTTCTAGCCCCAGGTGTGAATGAGTCTCATTGACATTGAGACTACAGCCTCAAGCCCTCACCTGCTAGTGCAGGTAATACAGTCCCTTACAAAGCTTATTCCAACCTCAACATCGCTTTGCAATCCCAGAGCCAAGGTTTGTGTGTCTTTAGGAATTAATCTGGGCTTCCACTCACCACTGAACCTTGCTTGCTACTTAGGGTCCCACTGGTGCCACAACATTGGCCTTGCCCACCCCAAATCGCACCACCCTTATTGTTCTTGACTGCTACTTACAGACATTGCCTTCTCACGGTTGATTGCAGGCCCTAGCCACCAGCCATCCCAAATTGTTTATTACCACAACAGAATAGCAGTCTGCAATGAAGTGAGAAAGAGATTTTCGTCTCTGGGCTCATTTAAGAGCGTATTACCTTAGTAAAGTAGTTTGAGCTCCCAAATATTCTAGAATTTAGTGAGAGAGTTTTTTCAGTATATACATAAGCCCTTTCCTCCCCAAGGTATAGACGGCCCCTGGAAGGTAGGGCTGGATGAGTCCGCGTCCAGCCGCCATAACAAAGAACATCCAACCCGTCTGAACATCGTCCCATGGGGCTTTCAGACTGTGGCTGAGTCTAACTGGCCCCTCCAGATCCTCCCACATTCCTTTTTCATTCCTCATCTCAGCTCTCCTCTTCAAACCATCATATTGTCTGAATCTCCAGTGTTGCTAAAGTTTGGGTCTAACTCTCCAACAAGGAAGCTCCTTAACCCCTGTGCAAATGAATATTTAGGAAAAAGAGTCATCCTACTCCAAATGCTATGTATCTGAAGTTCTACTTTGTCCCAACAAGGACCCTCAGATCCTAAAGGTAAACCTCATAAGAGAGGAGGTCTGTAGGAAAACCCAGGATAAGTCTTGGGGAGGATAGATGTAAAAATGGTATAATAATTGGCTTGTTTCACATATATTACTGCAGTTATACAGTATCTGAAAAGGTCCAGAGGACACTTATGCCTAGTAACTAGTCTGAAAACTCCTCAAGGGCTAAACAAATGCTTTCCCAGCGTGGAGTTTAAGGTCCAGAATTAGAAAGCACTCAATATAAATGATGGAGAAATCATAGTAACCCAAGGATTGTTCTTATTGACCTTTCATTTTTCAAAGCAAACAAGATACTTTCTATGTCACTATATATGAATGCAAAATGTACCCCGCAGGCTTATCAAATCAATGGAACAGCAAAGCATTTTGTAACACAGGCTTGCCATGGAAACTTTAACATGTTAGAGCCATACTCGTTGCTACTTCACTTCAATCACTGTTATGTGAACTTTTAGACTGGCCCTGTTCTATTTTGCATAATTCTAAATGCAGAGTCCCTGGGGAGGTAATCACCCCCGTAAGAGCTGTTGTAGTTCTGTTTGTTTCTGCGCGCACTCACCTGTGAACTTATTTGGGGATATTGTGGTGCATTCTGAATGGCTAATCTCCAGATTTGCCACTTTGAGCCGCAAAGCATTTGGGGAGTGATTTGGTGGAATATAGTAGCTTTGTCAGTTGAATTTCAAATTAAAGCAGAATTTTAAAAAATCAGCACCAGCTCATGTGCCTGGAGAAACTGAGGAGCGTGATGCAAAGTGGACAGAGCTGGGACTCTGAGGCTGTGAACTCATACTGGGCAGCATGAGGCTGGGAGATATTGTGTACAAAGCTTCTTGCCAAATAAGCCATCAGGGCCCTATAAATGTGTCTAGCAGTGGAAACAGTGGGTCCCGCGGGTCTCTGCCAACAGTGCCCCCAGGAAGATAGAGTGCTGCTTGGTTTACTCTAAAGTTGCTAGGAGAAGAGTCCGCAGCCGACTTTTGCTTGCTTCGTGTGCTCTAAGCCTCCTCTCCCCAGTGACATCGTCCGCTTCTCAGGACAGAGACAACACTGTTGTCTCTTGGGACCCTCCAAAACTACTAATGAGATATTGGGCCTCTGGTTGGTGCCCGATGAATTCCTGCTGACTTGATTTCCCTGGGCGGGACGGCTCAGCCAGCAAGGTCAGGGTGGTTTCTGCATGCATTCTGAGGGGAAAGATCAGAATTCATGCCTGCATAAAATGCTCCAGATTAGCCTACTTTTCCTCCAAAGAACTCTTTTTTTTTTTACTTTATTTATTGTGTCTGGGAGAAACCCCCAATTAGGAGCTAATAACCCAAACATTTGCATATCTTCCTTCCAGCAAAGAGCATGTCTCTTAAGCCAGAGCATCTTTAGGCAGCTGCAGAAGAGAAGACACCTGTGCCCGATGGTAGGCTGGCGCCTCCTCTCCAGAGCTGATGGAGTGCTGCTTTTCCCAGCGCTGAGTGCAGCGACCTTACTCACCCATGGTGGGGGGTCTGTGACGTAGACTTCGGCCTATGCTACGGAGTAGGATGTTTTTCTTTGAGAGAGCCATTGTTACCCATGTGCAGCATGTATTGTCTGCCCCACTGTGCCTCTCTTACCACCCTCTTCCTGAACAAGGTTTAAAGCATCTTTCAGCTCTGGAGACATGCCTATAAACGCAACATAGAATAGAGTCTGAAGAGAAGCAGGGGCGAGTCATGCTGCTTCCTTAGGCCTGGGTGCTAGATGCCAAACAACAAACATGCAAGCAGAGTTCTTAAGTGATGATCTAGACTCACGGGTAAAAGGGGGATCCCTTTTTTCCTGTTGAATGAACTGAGAGGAGGCTGATCCACAGCCCACACATTCCTGTCAATGAGGAGGATCACTGGGTAAACTTCATGTTACCCTATGGATCTCTGAGGTCGACGACACTTGAGATTGAGACCGGTAGATATTTATCTGAGTCCTCAGAACCTTCATTGTAGAATTTATCTGGTGACCATATGACATTACTAGGACAGATTTTAGTAGGTGAAGTGTTAAAGACTAAAAATGTAAAGAGAAATATATAAATAGAACTTCGTTATAGCAATTCTGCTACTATTCAGATTTATCTATAATGTGCAGTTCATAGTTCTATGATAGAGTAGCACAGAAAAAGAACCTGATTTGAAGTGGTCGATTAGCCTTTTGGTTCCCAGACGGTGAGCCAAGATGCTGTGGACATTGCAGCAAATTCAAAAGAGTGCCAGGAAATATGTTTAAGTAGCTGAGGAAAATACATCAGTTCTTGACATCTGTCAGACACCGTGTGAACCGCTAGCTCTATGTAGTTCAGTTTCAGTATTGGAATGCATGACATTCTCTTTAGTGATGTCATGCCTTTGTGAAGCTCGGTTTTTTCGGTTGCCCCAACATATAAAGCAGTACCTTGTGGTACAATGTGGAGCAGGAAATGAGGGTGGGGGTTTCCAATCCAATGCCAGGGTCTGAGGAGTTACGAAGGTCCAGCCGGCACGCGCATCTCAATAGGGAGCACTTGTGATCCTCTGAGAGTTAGATATTATTTTTTATGTATGTGTGTTGTTTTCTCAAAATCTACTAAAATGTTATGACATAAACACTTATGAAATCATGTGGGTCTTATTAATAAACAGAAGGGTTAGGTATTTCTTTTACCTAGGAGTGCTGTTAAAAATTACTGATAGATTAATGACGAAACAAGAATGTTTCGGAAATTCCAGGTTAGACAGTACAAAAAGGGAAATAATCAATGCTTGCTATTGAATAAATGGCAAGAAGTCTATATTTTTGCCTGTTACATATAGGCATAATTTTAAAACTAAACGCAAACACACAAGATCTCTCTGCCCAAAGGTGGGGGTGGGGAGGGCCAGGGCCAGATCTTTACATGTAATTTTGTTACATCTGTGTAGACACCTATGGGGACGGTCATAGGTCCTCATGTTGTAGATTATAGGCCAGTTTCAGAAACAAGACACTTGCCCACATCACACGTTGGCAGGAAGCATGCAGGCTAGCAGCTGACCTCACTGTCTTCGGTTCCCAAGCACAGTCAAACTCGTGTTCCCAGTGTCCTGCACGATGGTGACAGCGGTATCGAAGTAGCTGTCAGCATAGATCAAGGAAATGCCGTTTTAGGGTTCAGGTCTTCGTGATAATGTGAAGTGTGCTGTTGGGCTACTGTTGTTTATATTTTCCTGCACTGATCACTTTGGGAGCATACTTAATTCTGTATGTGAGTATGCATTTTAATTCTTTCCTTTTCCCCCAAATTATGTGACTAAACAATTTCACTTTGAAACATTCCATTTGGCAGACAATAAATGACCCTTTTAATCTTGGACTTTGTAGCTGTACCTGGCAAAGTTAAAACCACGCAGTGATGCCAGTTGTATTGTCATTGTGAGCTGTGTGGTGTATTGTGAGCTTCACCCACAGCAGTTAAAGCAGATCAGAGAAGGAGCTTGCCATTCAGACTAATAGGAAAAGATGATCTTGCTCTTTCTTGGAAACAATTAAAATAATTCTGCCTAAAATTTGCTTTCTTGATCTTTGCACTAGGAAAAGTAGGCTGTAGGATGGAAGCTAGCCTGCTGCTGGGTTTCGCTTCCTCTCCTGTATTGGCTGGATAAAAAGTCCTTAGCAGCATCTCAGGAAATAGTTTGACTTTGTGGTCTGACATTTGTGTAATGGATATTCTGTACACACATTCCCCAGACTTTGTTGCTTCGTAGATTGCTCTAACTCCATCCTAATTAAGCTGTATTATATCAAGGTTCACTTAATCGTTTGTTTAGTTCAAAATGTGGAGGGTTGTTTTTGAAAGTGAGCTGCTACTTGGGCTGAAAAGACTTCTTGCTGACGTCCCGACCTGGTGTAATGACAACAGGTGGTTTCGGTAGATGGTCCAGCACTGGGTCAGATGTCTATCAACTTGACTAAGACAACGCCATGAAAGAAACATGGCTAAAACTGCCGGGTTGTGCTTGCTCAGGAAACTCCCTGTCTGGGTCACTTACCTTTTATTACTAACTTTTTACCCAGTCACTATACTGGATTTCCCCTTTTTCCCCTCAGAAAATTAGTAATCATGTCATTTCCAATCCACATTAGTGCACTTCAGTCACAGAAGAGCTATGGGGGTACCATGTCCATACTGGGACATATTCTTTGTCTGTTGCATGGTAATCTGCTTTTGACCTTTCCAGGTGGCTGAATTCACAGGTCTGTGCTTCCCATGTTGAGGACTTTTGAAAATGATGTATTCATGCTTATCTGTCTGAAATCTTCCCTAGGATATCCTAAAGCAGAGTAGAAGAAGCTAAGGTTAGAAAATAGTGCGTATCAAACATGTTTGCATTTTAGCTGTCCCGTCAATGCTAAGGCATCATTTGTATTGTAAAGCAGGTAACCCCTGGTAGCTTGGAAAGAAAATGCTGCTCCTTGTTTTTCTGGGTAGGATGTGGACCACCCCTGACCCCAGTTCTTGTTTACAATGGCATGAAGGTCAGTTACTGCCCATGGAACTCCTTTCTAGATGTTTTCCAGAAACTCCAAGAAATCTCATACACCAATAAACCTGACATCGGAGTTTGCCTCTCCTCCCGTTTCCTTGAAAACTGTATACTAGATAAAACTTCTTTATAGTAATTTTGAAGAGTTGTTCTTAGGGTACTTCACCATCCAACCCCATGTCATATTTCTCAAAAATATATTGCCTCATTTTCTGAAGATTTCTGCCTTGCCTGCCCTCCTGCCCCTGTTTCCCCTAGAGGACCTACGCTGTACAGAGATTTACCACTTCTGTTTCCTTCTGTTCCTTGAGCCTAGAACTAAGCCCATGCCTCCAGTAGGCAGAAGACCTCTGAAGCTTGAGAACATCCTGACCCCACTCCACACCTTCTTTGGAGTCACCAGAACTCGGTTTGAATAACCATCTGTCACTTACTAATGTGCGCCTTGACCAAGCTGAGCCTCTGCTTACTTGGCCTGTAAAGTAAAGAGAAGAATTCTATTGCACTGTGCTCTTCCATCGTAGCTTAGATGAGTTGGTGCACATAAAATGCCTAGCACATCGTAGATGCTCAAGAATTATAGCTTCCCTTCATAATCTTACAGTTTCTTGACTACTGTTTAAGATTTGTCTTCAACATCCATTCATCCAAGATAAAGACGGAGTTACATGCGGAGGGAAACATCAAGACCTGTCTCTCACTCAGCATGGGCCCTAGC
>PVKM010037589.1:0-14398 GCA_004027735.1 Carollia perspicillata | reverse complement strand
TGTGGAAGAGATGCTCTCACCTCACACAGGTGGTCTCCGTGGCATGCGCCACGGATGCAGCATCCTCACCAAAGGGAAGCTGAGTCCACTCGAATCAACAGAGGGATGAGCAGGCAACATCCCCAAGGCGCCACGTGACGTGATTTTAGCCTGAAACTGGGAAAGCAAATGCAACGAACCACCTGTCTTTTTTATATAAGATTCTTTTATTAGTTGCAGCCACTGCAGAGCTGGCTCGGAGGGCTTTATGTATCCATGTACTTTCCGAGGTAAACTCACAGCAAAACAGATCCCTTCCTGACCGAATGAGTCAGGCCCTTGCTACAAGGGCTTGGTCGCCGTCGGCTAAAGCGAAGGGATGATCCACACATAGTGGTGACTTCCCCTTTAGTAAACTCAGTATGCGGCCCCTCCTGACAAAAATTAGATGATCATGCTAACTCAGCGATTGCTGGTGACAATAATAATCACAATAGTTTGGATCACAGGAGCTTTACACGCATTGTTTTGTTTAATCCTCACAGTGGGCTTTTGAGGACGGCACTGTTTTGACCTCCTTTTTACAGATGTGGAAACTGAGGCACTGACAGGTTAAGTAATTATCTCGGAGTCTCTCTGAGCGGTGGAGCTGTGGGCACCAGATGCCGAATGCAAACCCTCCACGTTGCATATTAAGGAATGCACATCTCTGCGTTGTTGCTTTCAGGGGAGGGGTCTTACGTCGAAATCGACAAAGTCATCAAGTTCTTCGGGTACAGTTCATTCTGAAAGTTATTCTTGTTTCCACCCGTGGGGACTTACCTAAATCAAGCAAGAGAATATTCCTTTTGCCCTGAACTCTGCTTGGAAGACTTAGGGATTACAAGAATTTTGTAACGGGGGACCTGTAGCCAATCCCCTTTCCCAGGGCCTGGCAGAAATCCCAGTAGCCACGCGCAAGTTCCGCTCTGATCTCAGCTGCACAGGACTGCCGAGTGTGAAGCAGGCCTGTGTCATCCAGCCGAGGGGATCCCAGGTAGATACTGGGGTTGGCAGTTCGGGGCGAAAAGGAGCCCCGCACTGAGAACCGTCTGGGAGCGTATTTAGCTATAAAAAGTTTCCCTGCAGCTTTGGCTTTAAGTGCGGACAAGCCGAGGTCGGGGCTTGAAACCCACAGAGCTCAGTGCAGAAAAGACATCCTGCGAGGCGTCCGGTGGGGTTCGGCCTCCACCATTCTGTGCGGCGATCACAGCGTGGTCACTGGGGTGTGAGGCCCAGCACGGGGAGGGCAGGTTCCAGTGCACAGAGAGGCCGCTGGGCGCGTTGACTGGAGGAGAGGAGAAGCACCAGGGTGAGACTGGACGAATCGCCGTCCAGGCGGGCAGCCTCGGGTCAGCGCTCCGGGCGTTACCGTGCGAGGACACATTGATTCCTGCTCGGACCTTCCTTTGAGGACACGAGTCAGTCCTCACACCACCCTCTGGCATGGTGCGGGCGCGCCACCCTGGGTGAGTGTGGCGTGTCTGTCCAATAGGGAGTGCTCCCTCCCTCCCCTTCATCCTGACTAAGCGCCCCCCTCCCCCCACCCCGTCCAGTCCTCAGTGTCACCGCTCGGTTCCCAGAAAGTGACTCACTCTCTGCGGTGTGTGCAGGCCTCAGCAGACTCGGGAGCTGCCCCGCGGGCTGGGAGCTTTTCTGAGTCCGGCCCACCACGTTCCAGAAAATGAATTCACACCTGGCAACCAACTTGGACAGAATGTTTTTGTGCCTTAATTCATCTCTTTCAGGATTTTCTGCTTGATGAAAATGGAACCTAGATTGCTTCCTTTGTTTATCCCAGCGTAGAAAATACCGGCCTGGGCAGATGTGGGATTAGTCCGAATTCTTGGTCTGCAGTTGGGGAGTAGATGCTGCCGGCTTCACTCACTCATTCACTCACTCCAGTCTTTTATTTGTTAACGTATTAATTAACTCTTCATAGTCGATCGTATTCCAACAAGGATTTGAGACAGCTGAAATGCCTGTTCGATGTAGGGGAACATCATCGGTTTTGATACATTAAGGTGGTTGGTGGTATCACTGCACTTTTGCTTTCTTCCAGTCTCTGGAATCTCTTAAAACTACGCCCATAAAATATTCATTTAGATTTTCAAAATGTGATCAAGTGACTATTTCCTTAAAAAAGCCACCCTGCAGAATTTTGGCACCGTAAGTATGACCCTCGTGTCCAGCGCAGTGGCATCAGCCCAGCCAGCCTCGGGAGCCAGCCTCACTTCTGTCGGCAGCGTGACTGTCATTCTCAGTGAGGACGAGCCACAGAGCTAGAGACCAGCCTGGCGCGGGCAGGACCTGCGCGTCCCGTTCCCCGGTGCATCCACGCCCACCCCCTGCCCAGCCCCCCTCTTACCTCGGGCAGCCGTGACAACTACCACAGATTTCACCCTCACAGTTCTGGAGTCCGGACTGCCCAGGCCAGGGTATCGGCACGTTTGGTTTTTCCCAAGGCCGCTCTCCTTGGCTGGCCGATGGCGTCTTCACCCTGTGTCCTCATGTGGTGTGTCTCTGGTGTCTCTGAGCGACCCAGTCTTTTATGAGGACACCAGTTAGACCAGATGAAGGCCTTGCCTCATGGATGCATTTTGACTTCATTTCTTTAAAGACCCCGCTTCCAAACAGTCTTGTTCCCAGCCACTGGGGGTTAGCACTTCAATATACAAAGTTTGAGGGGGCACAGCTCAGCCCATAACATGCCTTGTCTGCTAGGTTAAATGCAAACCAATAAAAAAAACCTTGGCGTCCAGAAATTAGGATAGCCAGTAGCTACAAAACAGACAGCTCAGTTGAAAGCATGTGTGCCCGGCAGCTTTCTGGAGGCACGTGTTACGGCTAAACAGCTCATCTCGTTTCTTTGTTTCCTCCTCAGTGTTGGAGTTTCCAGGTCGAAAGATGTGCCGCCATTTGGCCCGCCGATTCCCAAAGGCGTAACTTTTCCAAAGTCAGCCGTGTTTCGGGACTTCCTTCTAGCCAAAGTAATCAATGCAGAAAACGCAGCCCACAAATCGGAGAAGTTCCGAGCGATGGCCACTCGCACGAGGCAAGAGTACTTGAAAGACCTGGCGGAGAACTTTGTCACGACCGCCACCGTGGACACCTCTGTGAAGTTCAGCTTCATTACGCTGGGAGCCAAGAAGAAGGAGAAGGTCAAGCCGAGGAAGGATGCCCATCTGTTCAGCGTGGGGGCGATCACGTGGCACGTGGTCGCGCTGGACTTCGGCCAGTCCGCCAACATTGACTGCCTGCTTGGGGTTTCCAACGAGTTCATCATGCTGATTGAAAAGGACTCCAGGAACGTGGTCTTCAACTGCTCCTGCAGGGACGTCATCGGGTGGACCTCGGGACTGCGGAGCATCAAAGTGTTCTACGAGAGGGGGGAGTGCGTCCTTCTGTCTTCGGTGGACGACTGTGCTGACGACATACGGGAGATCGTCCAGCGCCTGGGAGTACGTACGGGTTTTATGATGTTCCTGCCGTCCTCAGGGCTTCGGTCCCCATTCGTGTTAGCGTTCACAGGGGAAGTCCCGCCGTGATTACACCACCTAGGGGGTGCCTTGCTGTTCCTTGGGGACCTAGAGCTTGATCTCCGCACTGTGTTGCGGCGGAATACGCGAGCGTGGAGAAGCACCCGTTACCAGTTGATTGGAAGGGAGGAGAGAAGCCAGCTTTCGAGAGGGAGTGTCAGGGTAGATTTTGACAGTGCGTGGAGGGGAGGCAGGGACGTGGTCTGGGTGGCGTGTCTGCAGAGATGCCCGTGTCCGTGCCTTCCAGGGGACTCAGGGCACAGAGCTGCTGCTCACCTGAGGCACTGGGACGTGCTTTTTGCATCTGCCACTGTGTGCGTGTTTGTGCGTAGGTGTTTTCATGTAAGCTGCCGGGTTAAATGCGCTACTAATCTTACAGCCCCCATTTCTTAAGGAGGTTTTATAGAACCACACACACAAAACTAAGGCACAAAAGATTTTTTTAATGTTTTTCTGTAGTATGAACCCCTAAATATGATGTCCATGGGCTTAACAGTTGTATTCTACTCCTAATTTTAACAAAGGAAGGTACAGATTTTAGTCTGACCATATACAATAGAGTTATAAGAATAAGTAAAATGTAATATAAGAATAAGACATTTCTTGGCAAAAGAATTACTTGTGTAAATTGTCCCCCGAGGGATGTATATTTCATTAATTAGAAAAGCTTTAATCAATTATGGGTCAGGAAGAAGGAGAAATTGTACCCATTTCTTGCCCCTGTCCTCCCACCAAGTATAAATCTCCCCTTTGTTATTGAAATCGTACCCAAGAGACAATACACTCAAGCCAGTGTCTGCTAGCCCTGGAGAAGTAACGTCATTATTTGCAGGCACTGCTTACAGGAAAAGGCCCTGGTGCGTTCAGCAGTAGTGTGAGCTGTGTGTGTACCGCCTCGCTGTGCCCTGGGGGTGATAGAGTACGTGATTACTGTGTATGCTTGGAGCCCTGAGTCACCCCCTGGAGTCTCAGGACTCACTGTGCTTTCGGGAATATTGCAAGTACTCTTTAGGAGACCTACCAAGCCTCCATAATCTGTGCTCCCGAAAATACCACACAAACAAATACCTCTTCACTAGCCACCGAAATGCGTGTCCCCGTAGGCTCTTACACAGTCTGTTCCGTGGCCCCCATCCTACCGCTTTCCTAGAAAGTGACTGTGTCACTAATGTGACTCAGGTGCCTGATGTCTGCAACGTATTCGAGGAGATACGTTCTGTGTGTGGGATGACTTGCAGCTGGAGACGCGGGGGACAAATCCCCCAGAGACCTGTGGGAGCGGCACCTAAGATTGGTGCAGGGAAGCAGCAGCAGAAACGGAAAGGAAGAGGACCTCGTGGTCCTCGTGGCAATGTTGGGAGTGACAGATACGAGCTCAGCGTGCATTCCATGGTGGTGGGAGGTGAAGCGGGGGGCGTCTGTTCCTCAGGCAAAGGCAGGAGGGGAGTGGGAACTTAGCACAGAGGGACAGGCAGGCCAGCGCCCCTGGGTGTGTGGCCTGTGCCGGCACCCGGGAGCACTCTTGCGAGGGCCCAGGCTCAGCTCAGTCCTCTCCTCTTGCTGACTCCATAGGGCAAACAATTTCTGACTCCGGGGCCCTGCACCGATTTGCACTGTGCTCCAGGCCACACAGGTTATGTAGCCAGCCCTGGGTGCATGGATGGGGGGCCGCCATTTCCATGTGATAACTGAGTCCAGGTATGGATGTGAGGAACTCCAACAAAATGGAAAATGGGATCCTTGAGCCTTTGCAAATGTTGAGAAGCAAGAAATAGCAGCCAAGGTGGGGAGGTGGCGTGTGGTTGGAGGAAACCAGGAGAGGGACAGACCAGAACGGGTGGGATTCTGGAGGAGCTAGCCCTGGAGTCTGATAGGTGGGTGTCGGATTTCCACTGGAAACTGTGTTACTATTGGAAAGGAAGCGGGCACATGTCTTAAGTCATCTTTGGTAGGGGGGCGTAGTTGAAAGGAAGCCGAAAAAAGAGTGATGGAAAATCTAATCAGGTCGTACGATTTACAAAGGTGCTTTGTCACCAGTTTTCAATTAGGTCATGACTTTGGAAACTTCAGCCTTTCAAACTGTCATCAGTGGCTGAAACCAGCGGTCCCTTCTCCCAGGCTGGCGGGTGTGTCTGTGAGGAGCTGATGGCAATGTGCACCCCAGGGCGGTCGCCCTGGGAACCTCAGGCTGGGGGTGGGACCCAGAACACGCCCCGGTCCCACAGCTGTACCTGCAGTCGAAGGTCTTTCAGGAATCCGCACGTTCAGAGCAGGTTTCACGGAAATGGAGCCTTTTCTTAACTGAGACTTGATACATTACCCCTGTGCTTTCAGGATATCGGTGTGATGCCTCCCAACTTTATTTCCCACCAGCGAGTGATGCCTCACGCAAATGGTATTAGTGAGCTCGGGTTTTTCTTCCTGGGCACGGGAGCTGCTCCTGGGAAGCACTTTTGAGGGCGGCCTGAACTAGTTCTTGGTGCTGCAGTGCATCGAGTGGGGTGCAGACTCCTTCCTTCGTGCCCTTTCTGTGGCCCTGCCGCATACTGTACTCTGGGGAGGTAACAGCCGGGGAGCTGCTGTAGCTTGGGGTTGCTCGTGGCCCCAAGAGGTGGCCGGGTGGCAGAGCGCCACCCTGCACACTGGCCTGGTAGCAGGTGCCAAGGAGCCTGGCCAGCCGCCCACAGCGGAGCTGAATTGTCCTCAGGCCAGCAAGGGCAATCGGTCCCCAGGAGACGGTCCGAGAGGCCGGCCAGGTGTTCACGGGCTGGTACACAGTGAGCACTTGTCACTTCCCTGACATTCTGATATCCGCTGCTGTCTGGCCTAACAGTCTCCTGTCCCCTCAGATAGTGACCAGAGGCTGCGAAACCGTGGAAATGACCCTGAGGAGGAATGGACTGGGCCAGCTTGGCTTCCACGTGAATTTCGAAGGGATTGTTGCCGACGTGGAACCTTTTGGCTTTGCCTGGAAGGCTGGCCTGCGCCAGGGGAGCCGCCTCGTGGAGATCTGCACAGTGGCCGTGGCCACTCTGACCCACGAGCAGATGATCGACATGCTGCGGACATCCGTGACCGTGAAGGTGGTCATCGTCCAGCCCCATGAAGATGGCTCACCCCGGAGGTAAGGCACGGCAGAGCCTAACTGCTCCTGCAGGTCCTCAGAAAATGCAGTCGAGAGCGTCCTCGACCAAAGCTGCTGGGATAGTGCCCATGAGGTCAACTTAGAAAGAGCTCTGAAAAGTTCCTAGTGTGTAAAACACGAGAAACTGTCATTTCCTACGCAATTCAGTGGGGCGTCGACTGCGTGAAGGCTGAACTGTTGTACACTGAGTTGCAGAGCAGCTGCTCGGGTCACCTGGACCAGTGGGACTGTGTCTGAGGGGGGGTATCCTCATCGTAGTTCAGCCTGTAGCAGATTCAGTATGTTCTGTGCATTACAAGAATTCCTTCCGTAACGTGAAGTCATTGATCTTGACAGGGCGTTCAGGAGAACAAACCTGTAGGTCTGGAGCAACACCAGAGCATCAGATACACTCACCGTGGTCACCCCCGCATTCTGGCTGAACTGGGGTGGGACATTCTGATGGGCTGTTGTGAGAAGCACGTGAAAGGAAGAGCCTGGACTTGGAACGTCCGGAGGCGGGTGGGCGAGCGTAGGCACAAGGACGGAATGAGAAAGTGGTCCTGTTCCATTGCTGATAGATAAGGCTCATGCTCAGCATCGAGAAGATATTAGGCCAGCAAGAGAAAGAATGCTGACTAGTTAGGGACAAGCCAGCCACCTGGCTCCAGCCCGCCCCTGCGCTGCACTGCCCGCTGGTATCTGGGACACACTCTCTGTCCACCCCAGCAGCTCCTCCAGGCACCTGCAGAGCTCTGGCTGTGGGGAGAGAGTGTGCTCAGAATGCCGGCCGCACCTATGTGGTCTTGGGTCATTCACGTGCTCCCTAGGCCTCTCGTAACATCTGTGAGGTAGGGTTATACTATCGCCCACCTCCTACTGTCCTTATGAAGATTCAACAAGATGCAGATTAAGTAATACCTCTGACATCATTGGCACCCACATTTTGGTTAAAGTCACTTTAAGGTAGCCCTGACCTGTGTGGCTCAGTTGGCTGGGCATCATCCCTCGAAGCAAAAGGTCACTGGTTTGATTCCCAGTCAAGGCACGTGCCTAGGTTGTGGGTTCAGTCGCTGGTCAGGGGGCCTGTGGGAGGCAGCTGATCGATGTTTCTCTCCCTCTCTTTCTCTCTCCTTTCCCCTCTCTCACAAAAAATGGAAATAAAAATAAATACATAAAAACCACTTTAAGATATTCATTTGAATTTTTTATGCTGTGAGAGAAATGCTTATCATTCCAAGATAACATGATCCCATTTCTACTTCTTGAACTTCTTTCTCTGGTGACCGAGGACTTCCTTTCTCCACCTCCTGCCCTCTGCCTGTGTGACCAGCGCTGTCCCCTAGCGCTCTCCGCGATGGTGTGTCCCTCATCGGTACCATCTGCAGCAGTGGCTACAAGCCACACACGACTGTCGCACCCTAGAAGTATGGCTAGAGCGACTGAGGAGATGAATTTTCCATCTATATTAATTACTTAAGATTTAATTACTCATATGGGGGAGGAACAAACTTTTTTCTACCCTCAGGGTCTTCTGACTGGTCTAATATTCAAATAGAAGACAGATTAGCAACAGAAAATAATGGAAGTTAACACATACATATGTATGGGCACCCCGCGTGCGTGAGGTTCAGAGACAGAATGCGGATTCTTGTCCATTCACACCCCAAGAATCACCCGTGGTGGCAGGAGCACAGAGAAATCCGAGACAAGCTCTCCTTTATTTAAAACGAGACTTGGAGATAATACACGGCAAATCCTTCAGACCTTTGAAGCTAACAGTACATGAAAGCCTTTTAAAATAAACTTTAAGCCAGTTATTAGAAGTTTTATCATACAGTAAGATCCCTCTGTTCCCTTGGTAGCAGTAAAGATTTGTAAGTCCCGTGGGGAAGGCGAAGTCCCTTTATCTGTCGTAGAACTCGACGGCTGCCACAGACCCAGACAGAATGTCACCGTGCTCTCCCTTTGGGTTAAAGCATTCTCCAGTTTTTAGTTTTGGTCTACAAGAAAACATTTTTAAAGCTTTCAAGAAATCTGGTTAATAAAAATGTTAGAGTTATCATTATGTTTGGTATTTAAAGCCTATGATTCTAAAAAGTAGACTCCCCTAAGAAATACTGAATATTTTCAGCTAGAACAAATAAACAGAAACTACCATTTAAAAGTTTTGGCTGTTATTTTCCTTACCCAAGGACATGTTTAACTGGCTCGGTCTGTGCATAATTCTTTCTTTGTGTTAAATGCAAATTCGCTTACTAAAGCTATTCTAGGTATTTAGCGATTTTGCCTTTGTTTCCCAGGAGTCTCACAATGTTATTCCCTGAAGATACAGACTTTTCTCTTGATTAAACTAGAGTAAGTGTGTTACGTGTTTTAAGTGTAGCCAGGATTAGAATTAGCTGTTTGCCTGGTAGCGACCCTCCCAAACTGGCATGCCCATCCATCCACATTTCTGCAAGTCTTGAAGGTTTTAAGCCTAGCACGTATCACTTAAAATTCTTTCAATGTAGTCTTCCAAAATTGAACAAATTCGAAGTTGTGAATCTTTAAATCCACGTTTCTGTTAGTCAGGGATCCAGCCGCCCGGGCCTGCCTGGGTGCCCTCTCCGCGCCCAGTAAGTCCTTGCTGCCCTCGGGCAGCGTCTGGACCAGCAGTTTCCCTGCGGGGCGCAGCGCCACTTTAAATTTCACCCCTGCTCGAAAGGCCAGCCTTCTGCACGTTAGATTTGGTAAGAAGCTGCAGAGGGGGGCCTTAAAGGAGAAGCGGGTGCATCTGACTCATTTTTTAAGTTAAATACAGACCTCTTCAACAAAACATTGCTTAGCACCATCAGTCCTGTACAAAGTGTACAAATATAAGCCTCGAGCGACAACTGCACCTTTGATTTGTAGCTGGGAAATCAGCTCATCCCCCTTCACAGGTTGGCTCTCGGCACTTGAGGGAGGGCAAGAAGAAAACATTCACTTATGTGGACGTGTGTGTCTCATTTTTAAAAAGTGGTTTGAACTATGAGAGCCATGAGTTGTACCAAAATGGCCCAATTAATGAATCGCAGGGTATTTCATTCTTCGTAAACACTGTGAATAATGGAGGGACGATGCTGCAGTTCATCCCTGCCAGTTATCAGCTTGATTTTTGTCCAGCGGGAGGTCAGTGAGGAATGACTGGCCTCAGAGCCCATCTGCTCCTGGTGGCAGTGGGCGGGGCCTGTCGTTGAACAGCCGCCCCCCTGGTCGCGGGAGGGTCAGGTGGTTGCTTATGACTCGGATGCTGCTGCTTTAAATGGAGTCTTTAGTTGGGAAAGTATTTGCATTGAATCAAAAGCTACCCTGCATTTTGAAGTCTTATTCTCAAGCCTCAGGTTGATGATCCCTCAGCTGTCCCTCGGCTTGAAAAGAAGGCAGAGTCATTTTTCGGTTTCCTTGTAGAGTTCTTCAGAACCCCAAGCTGGGGGGGGTCCCCTTTGGGGATGCTTATTAAGTGATTTCGTGCTGGGATTGGATCTGAACTGGGGATGAGTGGCAGGAAGCAGTTTGGGAATAGCGCTCTTCACATGGAAGTGAGGTTTAAAGGGGGAGGGCATTTCCCCAGCAGACCGCGTCGGCCGAGATGAAGAACAGTTGCCGCAGCCCCTTAATTAACCTTGGCTTTGGGAGGGGTGGTGTGGCCCAGCCCCCAGCCTTCAGAGGTGACTGACATTCTATCAGTGTCATCTTAAAGAAAGCAGAGCAACTTCAAAGGCTGATAAAAGGAAGTAACAACTCATCAGAATTATGTGTGAGTTGTTACAGACTGTGAGTGATGTAGTAAGTACGTCCAATAAAAATGGAAATGAAATTCCTTGTGGGGTGCATCTGTTTTGTGTGGTTTTTCATACTCTGTTGACGTGACAGATATTTCTCTGTGATGCGGAACGGTGGAAATTATCTCATGTTGCCATGAATGTCCATTGTGGCTCTCCCAACGTTCTGTGACATCGAAGCCTTACCTTCCCGGCTGCTGCTCGCTGCCGGTTGCCCGACCGCTCACCCCTCAAGCCCACAGAGGAGGCCGTGGGAATGGGAAGAGCAGGGAGAATGCACTTTTGTTAGATCAGCAGAGCGCGCGCGTAGATGGGGGCGTGGAAATCGGGGCCGAAGTGAGGTTTTAGTTGAGTTTAGAGTTACAATTTACTCGTAAGGATAAAAAAATAGTTACGTCTGGTACTGTCTTATGGGCCCTGAGCAAAATACAGAACTTAGGTCCTCAAAGTAACTGAACCGCACGCACTGTGCTGAGTTCCTACAAAGTAACGTTTAGATCATTCTTTCCCCTCCTGGAGGGGGAACATTGAGTTAGAGGACGAATGTCGGGCGGCTTGGCTCACACTCACTCACCCGTTCTCTGGCTCATTCATTCTCTCCCAGGGTGCGCCAGAAACCCGCTGGCCCGGGGGCCGCCACCTGAGCAGGGCAGACCTAATCTTCGCTTTCACGGGCGCCTGTGTCTGCCTGGCACTCCGAAATGCAGTCTTCTCCATTTATAGTTCTGCTGTTTAAAAATAGTTGTCTCAAAGTATAGCAACAGCTTACTCCGTGGTACTGTGTCTCAGACAGCACACTCAGCCTCTCCAGTTACTACTCCGCATTCTAGTGCCCCTGCTGTTTTGCCGTTTGGAATGTGGTCATATCACTGACACTGTGACAGGAACGCAAGGGCGACAGGAAAGCACGAGCTTTCTGTCACTTCGAGAAAGAGACCTGGGTCGTGCTTGACAAGTTACATGCCATGTGAGTGGACAGGCAGTGATGTTCTCCTGATGGGAACATTCTTATCAGAAACCAGGCATCGCACCGCTATTGAGAATCTTCTGTGTTTAACTTGAAGTGTGTAATACAATAAGACGCTATTTCTGGTCTCCAGCTTTCTAAGAGATGAAAGGAAGTGGTTGGCTTTGTGAAGAACTTCCTGGGTCATTTAGTCGAGTGCTGTTCTGGGTGCAACCCCTGGGGCAACACAGTAGGGCGACACAGTGGGGCCCTGCGCTTGGCGAGATTGGAAGCTGGTAAATAATTCAGTTCCAGGTAGCCTCCCTGCCTGTGGCATGTACACACACCTTTTCAGTTCAAGGTCTTCGTCAGAGCTCTTGGTCAGGTGGGCTTATGGTCTGATGTCTCTCTGTAGTCTAGCTGTCTTTCCATTGCTGTAAATTTGCAGGAGAGTATTTCAATTAATACCTGTTTCGTGCACGGCACTGCCCTAACCCTTCCCATAAGCCCTACTGTCTGGTTATCTCTCTGTTGCAAGCTTTTGATTTTCTATGCAACAAAAAGAGTTTGCGATTCAAGTGAATGAGCTTCAATTACCCCTGTCACCTTGTTGGATGATTTGGAAAGAGTCTTTAGCTCTTAGCAGGCTATTAGCATAACAGACACTAAAATGATTAAAATATCAGTGATTGCTTTACTCCCTAGGGCTATAAAGGGTTCTTTTGCAAAGTGCAAAATATAAAAGAATCAGGTAGCACTTTTCAGGGGATCTATCCGCCTTTGTTTCCAAAGCTTTTTTTTTTTCAGCTTCTAGTGGAAAATATGGTGTTGTGGGCCGCATTAACTGTTCTTTGATGGTTTCGAAGGAGGTGGCTGAGGGTTTTTGGAAAGAGCACGGAGCTAGGAATCAGAGGTTCCAGGTTCCAGTGTGAACCTGTCTCTGATTAGCTGTCTCATTTCTCCAGCCTCTCTGAGGCTTCTCTGAAAGTTGGGTATGTCCTCGGGGACTCCTTGGATGTTTCTGGGAAATGGCAGCGGCCCAGTGTGCGTGGAAAACGGCCCAGTGCCCCACAAGGTAAGTGGCGGAATGGAGGAAGGGAGAGCGCGGGGGCAGGCTGTAAGGCTCCTCCTTAGACTGCGGGGTTTCGTTGAAGATTCTCTGCGAGGCGGCCAAGTTCAGTAAAGCCCACAGGCCGTTTCGGAGCACGGCACACGCAGGCTGCAATCACGCGATGACACACGGTCGGTGGTCTCAGCCCACCCAGTCCAGCCCCAGCGGATTTGTTCAAGTGCCTTTTTTTTAAAGACTGTGCCTTGTTAACTTTCTCAGTTCGCTAGGTTTTTGGTTTTGTTTTGCTACTCTTCCAAAGAATCGTCACTATTGGTTGCCCCTGGGACTCACCCCCTGGAAGCAGCAGGAGGTTGAAGTTGTATTTCCCACCTTCGTGTAAAACTGAAGGAATAAGGGGACAGAGTGACGATGCAGTCGGTGCACAGGTGGGTGTATGTGTGTGTAGGGGGGGTCGTTGCAATGTACCGTTGTGTGCAGTCCTGATTGTCACACGCAGTCAAACCTCACAGGTTCATCCTTCCGTGAATACGGGAGGTCCCCTTGCACACGGTGATGCTGCTGACGGTGGACCGAGGAAGTCGGTGAGAACCTCTGAGAAGGTCCCTGTGCCTTTCCTGTTTCCTATCGGTGTCTTCCATCTTACAGAAGCGGAAAGTAATTCCTGTTTGTAGCTAAGCTCTTTCTTGTGAAGCCGTCGCTTCACGAAGCTCACGTTTCACATAATTTAATCTTGACACTCGCCGTGTGGTTCCTGCTTCACCTGCAGGAGGAGAAATGTGGGTCCAACGAGACTGTCCCATTTCTGTGCATTGGCAGGTCTGGGTTTCAAACTCAGAGCCCAGACTTCCGCTTTCATGGATAACAGGTGGTTGATGGAATAGAGAAACCTGGACAGCGTGGCTGGGCTCCCCCAGTGCTGCCTGGTGGTCAGGCTGTGGAGGGGAGACCCCACAGCCTCTCCTTTCAAGCACCCCTCAGTATTGATGGCAGTAAGTGGAGGGCTCCTCCAGGAAACCAGAGGCGCTATTGGAAGGGGGTGGGCCTCCGTGGGTAGATGCCATCTTGCTGGCATCTCTTTCTGGGCGTCTCTGAAGTTAAGGGTGCATGGGTACAGTGATTGGTTGACAGCAAGTGTGGGTGCCTGTCAGCTGGGGACCAGAGTAGACACCACCGCTGTGCTGGCCTTGCCCAGGAGCACAGGCAGTGGCGGACCAGAAACCAGCTGCCGGGAGGCCCCGAGTTAGGCAGCAGGAGGGGGCCGCTGCGTGTGGAGAGTGTCCCTTTACCGGAGTAAGCCTTCCTAGGAAGCACACAGAGCCGAGTGCAGAAGGACACGCAGTGTGGCGTTTCGAAACAGAGCAGCCAAATGTAAGAGCCTCTGAGGGCTCCGAATAATGGAACTACTTGTCATTCTCACAGTTTTGTCATGTTGCATTTTAATCAGCACATTTTCTGTGACCTCCTTGGTCGACAAAATGTTTTGCCTTCCAGGTTACACTACTAATAGAGATTAGACTCAGAAAAGTTTCTGGCTAGGCGAACCGCATTAAAAATGGTATTTATTTTTAACTCTGCAGCTGAGCTTTTATTGATCTCTACGTAGTATTCATGCTAATTAGAAGCATAAGTAGATGACACATTCTTCTGTTACTGAGTGAAGAGGAACCGGGTAGGTTTCCATGTAAGTGATCCTGCAGCCTTATCTGATGTCTCACGTGTCTCCTTCTGGCAGGCAAACTGAAAACGGTGCCCGAAGCTAGAAATGCAGCCGAATCTATTGCCCTGCTTGGCGAGTCGAAAGGAAGCCAAGGGTGTTTATCATGAGACCTGAATCTTGCAATTCAGGAAAGCAACAGACGCAGGTCTTCAAAAATGCTTCCTTGACATGTGAGA
>PVKM010037588.1:0-14399 GCA_004027735.1 Carollia perspicillata | reverse complement strand
AGCTGGAGCCTTAATGAATGTTTTTGATTGAGTGTTTGAATAGAAAAAAAAATTAAATTGACCTTGCTTGAAATATCACGAATTTGAAATTAAAAGGCTCAAATGAATGAGGCCTTAACTATAAACTCCAACAAAATCAAATAATTTATTTTTAATTACAAATTTAAAATTAAAAAAAATTTCTTCAGCCCTAGCTGATATGGCTTGGTGGGTTGAATGGCCTTGATGGCCTGTGAACCAAAAGGCCATTGGTTCAGTTCCCAGTCAGGGCACATGCCTGAGTTGCAAAGGCAACAGATCAATGTATCTCTCACACACCCATGTTTTTCTCCCTCTGTTTCTTCTTCCCTTCCCCTCACTCTAAAAATAAATAAAATATTTTAAAAATAAATCTCTTCAAAACACCTATCAGTGCAGAAGGTTAAGGTATCCATAGTGATATAGTGGCTTCCAGTCAAGATAGCAGCATAGGTAAACATGGCTCACCTCCTCACATGGAGGGGAGGTGGTCAATGGTCAGTGGTTACAGCCAGTCCTTGTAGTTGATGGGCCTGGATAAATCTCTCCCATTGACCTGACAATAGCAATCAAGGCTCAACTACAAGAGGAGGGTGTACTCAGCCCACATGAAGGGCGCACCTTGAGTACCTAGCTTGGGTGAAAGGGGAGGCTGCGCCACTGGACCCTGCAGGGTGTCTACTACATTAGGCCATACTACCAACACAGCGTCATAGCAGCTCTACCTAATGCATAAAAACAAACACAGGGAGGCTGCCAGCATGAGCAGAAAAAGAAACATGGCCCAAATGAAAGAACAGATCAGAACTCCAGAAAAAGAACTAAACAAAATGGAGATAAGCAACCTATCAGATGCAGAGTTCAAAACACTGGTTATAAGGATGCTCAAGGAACTTGGGACCTCAATAGCATATAAAAGATCCAGTCAGAAACAAAGGGCACACTAATTGAAATAAAGAACAACTTACAAGGAAACAACAATAGAGTGGGGGAAGCTGAGAATCAAATCAATGATTTGAAACATGAGGCAGCAAAAAACAGTTGATCAGAACAACAAGAAAAAAACAAGGATAGAGTAAGCAGCCTCGGGGACCACTTCAAGAGGTCCAACATTCACATCATAGGGGTGCCAAAAGAAAAAAAAGAAGCAAGAAATTGGAAATCTATTTGAAAAATAATGAAAGAAAACTTCCCTAATTTGGTGAAGGAAATAGACATGCAGGTTCAGGAAGCACAGAGAGTCCCAAACAAGATGGATGCAAAGAGGCCCACTCCAAGACACGTCACAATTAAAATGCCAAAGGTTAAAGATAAAGAATCTTAAAAGCAGCAAGAGAAGAGAAGTTAGTTACCTACAGGGGAATTCTCATAAGACTGTCAGCTGATTTCTCAAAAGAAACCTTCCAGGCTAGAAGGAATTGGCAAGAAATATTCAAAGTCATGAAAAGCAGGGACCTACAGCCCAGATTGCTCTACTCAGCAATTATATCATTTAGAATCAAAGGGCAGATAAAGAGCTTCCCAGACAAGAAAAAACTAAAGGAGTTTATCATCACTAAGACATTATTACATGAAATGTTAAAGGGACTTATTTAAGGAAAAGAAGAAGGTCTAAACTATGAACAATGAAATAGCAGTAAATACATACCAATCAACAATTGAATCTAAACAACAAATTAAGCAAATAAGAACAGACAGAATCATGGATACAGAGAGCATTTTGATGGTTGCCAGATGGGAGGCATGTGCAGGGGAATATGTGAAGAGGTGAGGGAATTAAGAAGTACAAACCAGCCCTGACTGGTGTACCTCAGTGGATTGAGCGCGGGCCTATGAACCAAACAACCTCGGTTCGATTCCCAGTCAGGGCACATGCCTGGGTTGCAGGCCAGTTCCCAGCAGGGGATGCACAAGAAGCAACCATACATTGATATTTCTCTCCCTCTCTCCTTCCCTTCCCCTCTAGATATAAATAAAGAAGTACAAATCAGTAGTTACAGAATATCCATGAGGATGTAAAGTACAGTATAGAAAATGGAGTAGCCAAAGAACCTACGCATGACCA
Organism: Carollia perspicillata; assembly: GCA_004027735.1. NCBI lineage: Eukaryota > Metazoa > Chordata > Mammalia > Chiroptera > Phyllostomidae > Carollia > Carollia perspicillata. The sequence continues at coordinate 12,316 of PVKM010037588.1, read as the reverse complement.
ATGGACATGAACAATAATGTGGGGATTGCCTGAGGGAATAGGATTGTTGGATGAAGGGGGGCAAAGGGGGCAAATTTGGGAGAATGTAATAGCATAATCAATAAAATGTAACTTTTTAAAAAAGGTATGCATCATGACCTAACACTCTTGGATACTGCAAAAGTCAGAGGCGCTGGGCTTCCGGGAAGCTAGCAGATCAACCCGGCATAACCGAAGAGCCAGTGAGTTCTGGTTATGGGTACCACATACCATGAGGCAGTGGGGCAGACCCTAAACGTGGCCAAAGGAGGCAGCTGCCGATGCAGTCCAAAGTTAGGAAACTTTCCTCCCCGCAGGAGAAGGAATGTATTATCTGATCGGTAAGTTTGGAAGAAGGAACCAGGCATGTTCCACTGGGCCCTAACTCCCTTCCCTGTGGTATCGGGGGCTGGTGGGGTCTGTGCTGTCTGGTCCGCTAGGCCACCTGGTAAGAGCACCCCCCTTCCCGTGGAGATCAGAGGAGGTCTGACGTATCCAGAATCACTGTGAACAGCTGGAGAAGACTGTCAAGTCCAAGGCTTGAGCACTTAGCCATAGGCCTAAAACCATATTCAGAAGTTTCAAAAGATGGTATTTTTATTACTATCTGATTTCTATTCCTGTCTCAGAGAAATAGAAAGGGTTATGGTGCTTTGGGCCCATAAATCCTAAAACTCTATTTTTCTTACTGTTTCTGGGGCTTACCTTCAGGAGAAAAGCATCTGGGTTGTAAACACCTTGTTCTTGAGAGGAGCTGCGGTTTTATCATCTTTTGTGTACGCTTCCCCCAGCCCAGTAGATACGTGGCTGGCACACAGTGGGCCATCATATGTAAAAGTAGAACTCAAGATAAAGTAATTGGAGCAGGATATAATATGGCACCAGGCTGCTCTAGTTAACTGTCACTTGATGCCAATCAACTCCTGCCCAGGAGCCAGCTGGGCAGCTGGATAAAGAGTAGATTCGTGATTGTGAAGGAATTCCTCAAAACAAGCAGGCTTCTAGGACAGTTTTCATCCCAGGTTGCACCTGGTAATCACCTGGAGCGTCTGCGGGTCGGGGAAAGATAGCCAGGCTGCATGCATCCCAGACAAATGAAGTTGGCCTCTCTTCGGGTGGGACCAAACGTCAGTAGTGTTTACAGGTGATTCCAATGTGCCGTTAAGGTTGAGGTCCAGTATTCCAGGCTGGTCTGTCTTTAGCATAATTAGTAGTTTGTACGAAATGCAGAATTTCAGGCCCCACCCCACATCCACCTTTTCTGCATTTTTAGAAAGTGTGTTAGGTGACTCATATGTGTTAAATTTTGGAAGCACTAGAGTAGAAGACAGGCTTTGGAGTCAGTTGAATCTTGGTTCAAATCTGGCTGCACCAGCTAACTGATACTGGCTAGGATATTTAAACTAGCTGAACTTCAATTGAATAAACTATGACAGGTTCACACAACGGAATACTATGCATCCATAAAAAGGAATTTGTAATATCATTAGATGCTATGGAGTGATTCCCACAGCATTTTAACTAAAGAGAAAAAGTATAGACATATATTGTTTTAACAGAAAAAATTTAATGGGCATTGGGGGGAAATTAAATAATATGTAGAAAACACTTAGCATTGTTTCTATAAATAGTGAAGTGCTTAACAAATAGTAGCTTTTGTTATTCCTCAGTTACTAGCGGGCAGCTCAGAGAAATGATGTGGATGCTGCGGCTCTGTGACGCCATGGTTTCAGCGAGGCACCTAGAGAAATCTCATGCTACCAGGATACAAACGAAAAACGTGGGCTCCTTAACCTTTTGTTATGAGAAGCTTCAAAAATGTACAAACATCAACTATCAGTGAACCCTCACATTCCGATAACCCTACTTCATAGTCTCCCTTGTTCCATCTCTACCCTCACCCCTTCCATGCCTCCCTGGGCGATTTTGAAGTAAATTTCAGATAGATCACTCTTCATCAGAAATACTTTAATCCTGGGAGATAAGTGGTAATGGGAAAAATACAATAAAAAATAAACTATTGGAAAAAAGGAGGAAAAAATAAATGCTTTAATAATACGTACCTGTAAAGGATGAAGATTCTTTTTGTAACACTCCCACAGAATCATTTTAACACCTAAAAATTAATAATAATTTCCTAATATCATTAAATACTAGTCAGTGTTTAAATTTCCCTGATTGTCGACCTTTTTTTACAATTGTTTTTGTTCAAGCTAGTATCCAAACAAGGTCAGCATGTTATTTTGATTGCTTCATCTCTTTTCTTTAAAGATTTTATTTATTTATCTTTAGAGGAGAGAGGGAGAGAAATATCAACCTATAGTTGCCTCTCATGAGTCCCCTGCTGGGAACTGGCCTGCAACCCAGGCATGTGCCCTGACTGGGAATCGAACCACGATCCTTTGGTTTGCAGGCCCGCACTCAATCCACTGAGCTACACCAGCCAGGGCTGATTGCTTCATCTCTTAAATCTTCTTTAATTTATAGGTTTCCCTCTACTTATTTTCCCTTGCAATGTATTTATTGGATAAACCAGATTGTCCAGAGTTTTCCACATTCAGGATTTTGATGACTTTGTTCTTGTAGTTCAGTGTGTTCTTCTGTTCTTTATATTTCTGTATACTGATAGTTAGATGTAGGTGCTTGATTAGACTTAGGTTTGCTTTCTTTAAAAGAATTTTTCACAGGTGATGCTATTATTACTATTCATCTCACCAGGAAAACAGGAAAATCCTACTTCAAACATTAACGACATATTTGCATTATTATCTGTTTTTGAGATGTTAAGATTGGTCGGTTGGTCCAGGGATCATGAAACTGACTCATCCTTAATAAAGTTCTCCATCAGCTTTTCACCTCCTGGTTATAGCAGCTGTTCATGATATTGACTAATGATTACATAGTCAAAAATTGTGATATTCTAATTTTATTTTTTCTTCTGCACCTAATAAGTATAATTCTCTAATAACAAAGAACCTTCCCTCACCCGACTCTTTATTTATCCTGAAGTATAGAAAGGCAGAATTGACTCTTTTCATTGACCAGTTTCAGAATGAAGTGGTTTCCTAGCATCCTCTAGAAGGCATCTAATGAATTATTTTCTTTTCAGTATTATCATGAACTTATGCATTGTAGAAACATTTTTGATGAATTTCAATCCACTTTGATGTTCAAATTGTCCCATGTTTGGCCAATGGAAGCTCTCCGGATTGATTCCTTAGTCTTTTAAACATGACTCTAGTAGTCTTAAGGAGCCTCATTTTTTTTCTTTGGTTTGACAAGTTTCCAACCTCAACTTTCTAAATTTCCTGCCCAGATCTTGAATCAGGAATTTCTCCAAGGAGTAATTGCTCCTTTTCAATGAACAATGGTATTTCAAGATCATTAGAAGTGCTCACTGTTATTGTGCTGTTCATTGTTTCCAGCCTCTTTTGGTGGGTAGCACTACAAAATACATTTTCAAAGAGAAAGCTAGATCATGAATTTATTTTCCTGTTTTCTTGTTTTTAAATATTTTGTTTATTTTTAGAGAAAGGGGAAGCGAGAGGGAAACATCAATGTGTGGTTGCCTCTCGCGCGCGCCCCCTACTGGGGGACGACTAGGCTCACAACCCAGGCATATGCCTTAACTGGGAGTCCAACCAGCAGCCCTTTGGTTCACAGGCCGGTGCTCAAATCACTGAGCCACATCAGCCATCTGTTTGTAAGGTTACAGAGTTTTTACTTAATTTTTTGGTATAATATTTCTCTTCTACCTGAAAATCTAAGTTCTTAACAACATTCACTACTTTTGTGCTTTATCATTAAATATATAAATAATAGTTTCAGAATAAAAATCCCAATATTATTTTCAACAACATGATTACTAAATACTGTTTCAGATTCTTTGAGTGCCTCCCTGCCAAATGCACTTGATGGTAGCCGCCGACTCCTGCAAGCTCTGAATGAGCAGCCTATTTGTTCTCACTTGGATGATCTTGCTTTACTTCCATATCTCCAACAGGGAGTCTGGAAACAAACTGAACATATGCATGAAACCAAAACCCAAATCAGGAGGTAGGGCCACCCTCCACCCATGTCCCTTCCAGTTAGTTCTATTGCCACTGGGTTGTGCCACCACATCATTGGTTAATCTTTAAACTTCTACTTTCTTGTATTCTCTCCAACACATCCTTCGACAAAAGCAGGCTGAACTTGTCAAGAAAAGGTGGAAATTCCAGGGCTAGCTATGCCTGCCAGCAGGAAATCAGATGAAGAACCCAGGGACCACCACCAAGAAACCAGTTCATGCCAGAAAAATCCAAGATAGCCGCTGAAACCCCTTTCCAAGGGACCTTTGATGAACTTTTTAAATTAGCATACTGAAAATACCGCTCAGGGTGCAGATTTAACATTAAAATGATACACGCGATGGCTAGGCATGGTCCGAGCATGTTTGAGGACTGGCCACGCTCCCTTGGAAGCTGAGGACCCTCTACCCTTCCTCAAAAATCCCCGCTCTTGAACCTGCCTCCTTCCCCCAACACCCTTTGTACTTTCCTGACGCCCCAGAATCGGGAAGGAGGAATCATTAGAGCGTTCAATTATCCTTCTCCATTTCTTGGCCGAGGAATAAAGTTTCTGAATACTTATTAGGTGCAGAAGAAACAATAAAATTAGAATATCACAATTTTTGACTATGCAATCATTAGTCAATATCATGAACAGCTGCTATAAGCAGTAGGTGAAAAGCTGATGGGGAACTTTATTAAGGATGAGTCAGTTTCACGATCCCTGGACCAACCGACCAATCTTAACATCTCAAAAACAGATAATAATGCAAATATGTCATTCATGTTTTGAAGTAGGATTTTCCTGTTTTCCTGGTGAGATGAATAGTAATAATAGCATCACCTATGAACAATTCTTTTAAAGAAAGAATACTGTCTCATCCATTGATGTGAGCGACACTGGACAGAACCACCACGATTCGGGGTCCCTGACCTGCAGGGGTTGGTGACACTCTCTCTCCCAAATGTAACCATTCTGACTTTCAATGCCATGCACCAGTTTTGCTCATGTCTGTACTTTTAATACGAACGGGATCATACGGTGAGCATATTTTTGTGTACACTGACTTCTCTTGCTCACCATCCTGTCTGTGAAAGTGTCCGTGCGGCCATGCGCAGCAGTGTTCATTCACGCGCATGGCTGTATACCAGCATTCTGCTGTGTGACTTCACCGCAACCGACACATCCGTCCTGCTGGGAGTAGACATCTGAGTTGATGGCAGTTGGAAGGCCTCACAACCAGTGCCGTTGGAAACATTCTTGCACATATCTCGGTACACATAAACCCTTGTTGCCGTTGTCTACATACCCAGGGGTGGGACTGCTGGGTCACAGGTCATGCGTGCGTTTAGCTTTAGTTGATACTGCCAGTTTCCCAGAAGGATATATATACCAACTGACATGCCCCCAGAAGTTCATGAGCGTTCCAGTTGCTGTACATTTTCACCAACAGTTGATCTTGTCAGACACTTTAAATTTTACACATTTATTTACTTATTTATTGAGAGAGAGAGAGAGAGAGAGAGAGAGACATTGATTTGTTGCTCCGCCCATCCATGCATTCATTGGTTGACCCCTGAATGTGCCCTGACCAAGGATCAAATTGGCAACCTCCGCGCATCAGGACGACTCTCCAACCAACTTCCCAGCCAGGGCGTGTCAGACACTTTCATTTTAGCCTTTCTGGTAGGTGTCTTTGTAAAGTTATACTTAATGTTTTTCTGATTCCCTGTCAGCTCTAAGCATTACTGTTTCCCAGGATTTCGGTATTACAATGATTAATGGTATCTAACTGTTCAAAGTAATACTCGTCTCCCCCTCCATCCCTACCCGTGCTTCAGAATGCTCCCTTAGACCACTCATTCTTGTATTGGAAACAATGGGTGGTGGAAGGAGACTCTTAGGTGGGTCTTTGCTGTATTATTCTGTGTCTCCAAAGCCTTCCCCGTTGCTCTGCGCACAGTAGGGACAAAATAAATACTGTGTAAATACATGAGCAGATGACATGAAAGCTTATTTGTCTCCACACTTGGTGAGCCATCCCCAACCAAGGCAGGGTATGCAAGTGGAGGTCTTCCTCATTTCAGGTCTTAGGCCCAGGACAGGGAAATCCTTTAATAAACAGTGTCTGCTAAACCAAACTGGCTTCTGGAGAACTGGCATGTCCAGCTTGTGCCCCTGCCCTGCCCTGCCTCACATAGCCTCAGGCCCCTGAGCCTGGACACACACGGTGATTACAGTCACGTTGTACAGCATCCCTAAGACCATATTCATTATTTATTGCATGTTATTACACTATTATAGCAGGCAGCAGATCTTGGCACACGGGGCAGAGATGTGTCCACGTGAAATCTCACTGTTTTAAAATGATATTTTATGTATTTTTAGAGAGGAAGGGAGGGAGAAAGAGAGGTACAGAAACATCAATGTGAGAGAAAAGCATCAATGGATTGCCTCCTGCGTGTGCCCCAACTGGAACTGAACCCGCAACCAAGGCATGTTCTGGGGACCTGGCCAGGAACCAGTGGAATGATACCCGACCAACTGAGCCACACTGGTAAGGGCTGAAATCTCACTCTAAACGGGGTCCTGGCTCCAGACACCCAATCTTCAATGGGTCATGGGCATAGAGAACATACAGCCCTGGGGCTCAGAGTCCAGAGTTTTCCCTTGCATTGTCCGCTCTGATCCTTCCTCCCTCCCAGTCTTGCAGACCAGCTGTAAAGTGGGTCACAATGGTACCGCCTTCACAGGTCATGGTGAGGGTTAAAGGAGTGAACGCATGTGAAGTGCTTAGCCCAGTGCCCGGCACACAGCAGAGTGTAGGGTAAGTGGTAGCTTATATTCTATTTTTGTGTTATTGAAATTTTTCCGAAACAAAAAGTTTCTTAAAAGAAGCTATAAATAATCCAAGACCTGTAAGGCAAAAGGTAATCTCCCTGACCTTTGGGAATTCCCCCTAACTGCAATTAAACCTGAGCACATCCAGAAGGGGAGCAGGGTGAGGGTGTGGCGTTGGTCTGGATTCGCAGTCCACAAGCGGGATGCACAGGTGTTTCCCAGGGAGAGAGCAGCAGTGACAGCTCTTGGGCTTGGAGATAAACGTCGTTTCGGCAGAAGGTGGACAGGCACTTACACGAAGGTGCTTTGGCTGCTGGCGAGTCTGCCCCAAGCACGTAGCTTAGCACTGGGTCTCTGGCCCCAGCACAACCTTGAGCACTAGGTCAAGTGTGCTTTCCCAAGTCCCTGAGTAGAGATGCCTCGACTCCCCGCTGCGGGTGGAGGGTCTCCCTCCTTTCCCTGGGTGCTGGCCTCCTCCATCCAGGACATGGCTGTGACATCTGACACCTCTTATCAACTGCCCCAAGCCCTCTTCTGACCACGGGCCTCGATACACTGGCCAATTCCCAACCTGGCTCGAAGCGGGCAATTTAGAGGCCCTCGGGTTAACACCAGTCAATATAGGGATGCTGTTCAGTGCAGGCCAAGTCAGGGCTTCTGGGCAGCGTCATCTGAAAAGTGCCTGAATGCCTCCCACACTGTCGGGGAGACACGCTTCACCTTGGGCTGAAGGCTGGGCTGGGGCAGAGGCCCAGTGCCACCTGACGCACCGGTCACTGTGCCTGCAATTCCACCATTTAAACAGCATTCTTTGGGGTTACACGTTACTTTCTTGAGAAACTTTTTTCCAAAGATGCCCCGGGAGGGGAATGCATTAAAACTGGCACCTGGGCGCCCTGGCCAGTGGCACAGTTGGTTGGATCGTCATCCTGTGCCCCAAAAGGTTGCAGGCTAGGTTCCCAGTCAGGGCACATACCTGGGTCGTGGGTTCACTCCCCAGCTGGGGCACGTGCAGGAGGCAACTGAGCCATATTTCCCTCATATAGATGTTTCTCTCTCCCTCTTCCTCTCCAACAGCAATGGGAAAAAAATGTCCTCAGGTGAAGATTAATTAAAAATACAAAAACAAACAAAAAAGCCAGTACCTGTGCATGAATTGTTTACTGACTGGCTGGGTTCCTGGGAGGGCAGGGGAAGCACAGAGGATAAGTTAAAAGTACGGGTGACGGGGACTTGTACAGGCAGCTCGGGTAGGGACCCCTCCTGGTTTCAGTGTGCAAATTACTAGGTTCGAAGTGAGGGCGGAAGAGAAGTTCAGAGGTAGAGGTGAGGTCATTAAAGATAGAGGTTGCTGGGGTCCCCTGGGGCAGTGCAAAGAAAGACCGCGGCAGCCAAAACACAGTGCAGAACCCCGTAGGCTGACAGCTTAGGGTGGGCCACAGCGACACCCCCACCTCTGCAGGGTTCTAGTCCCTGTCCCTTGCAGAGCCCCGAAATGGAATCGGCTCCGAGGCTTCTTGCCTGCCCCGTGGCCTGTGATGGCCACCTGAAAAGAACCCGCAAGGATACCCAATCCACCTGGCTGCTGGAGGGCACCTCAGCCCTCACCCTGCGCGGCTGCCTCAGGGAACGTGCCTTTCTCCCCAATCCCTAACGATCCCCCGGCACACAGGATAAAGTATGGGGCAGATGTAAAGGTGGTGAGGGGCAGCAGTGGGGTCTGAGTCTGCCTCTAAAGGGGCAGCCAAGTGCTCCAGCCCCTCCGTTGTGAACAGTGACAGTAGCGTGTCTCCCACCCTTAGTGAGTGCCAGGAGCCATTCTAAGATTTATATAAACTCATTTAATCCTCACAACAACATTAAGAGAAATATATATTAGCCCAGTGTGTGTGTGTGTGTGTGTGTGTGTGTGTGTGTGTGTGCATATACTTATTTATTTACTTATTATTTTTTACTATTCGTCCTCCTTTTGCAGCTAAGAAAACAGACACACAGAGGTTAACACCTTGCCCAAGAGCACAGTGATGAGAGGCAGAGCGGGACTCAGGCCTAGGCTACCCTATGCTGCAGCTGCGCCCTTACCAATGGGCACTCTGCCTCTCCTGCCATTGTCTCTACTAGAGTGGGTAGGAGAGCGGTGGGAGAAGCATGTAGTGGCCACCTGCTCTGGGCCAGGCAGGCTCTGGACACACACGTGTATGCTTCCCTCTCATTAGAACCCAGTGAAGGATGAGCCACGATACAGTCCATGTGGGGAGGCAAGACCAGAGAAGTCAGATCATCTGCCCAGGCCACACAGCCCAGGAAGGGGTGAAGCTGAAGTCCAAACTTTTGACCTGAGCTCTGTCCAGAAGGGCCCCTCCCCACTCTGCATGGGGATGGGGACCAGGAGGAAGGGAAAGAGTAGGGAGGGTAAGGAAGCTGGAAAGGGGCTTCAGGGGGTATCCTCAGGCCTAGCAGCTGTCTCAGGCTTCCCAGGGGTCCACAGGAACCTCCAGACCTTTTCCCCACCCTTGCCTGGCATGAGTGGAGGACCAGAAGCCTCTCTGGTGTTCTCCAGGGTACTCTTAAGGGCAACGGCCTCAGGCTGGGCTGCTGGGGGCCAGGAGTGAGGTCTTGTGGATCCCTCTTCCCAGACATCTGCTGTCAGCGGCCAGGGACCAGGGCAGGACTGGGGTTGGGCTGGGGGTGGGGCTGGGGCTGGGTGTTGCCAATCTGCCCCCAACCCCGCCCCCGCACTCTTCAGCGGCACCTCCTGATCCGTGGGCTTGGGCAAAGAGAAATAAGGCCTGGACGGAGGCACCTCCTCCAGAGGACAAGGGCAACAACCCAGATTGCCAGGTGGCAGGTCTGGAGAAATGGGGCAGCCCTGGGCCCAGGAAGCCAAGGATGGTAAGGGAGCTGCAGGGCGCACCAGCTGCGACAGAAATGTTGCCTCCCAGGACTCACTTGGCAATGGCCCAGCCTCCACACATGGCTGCGGGCCCTAGTCCCCTCTGATCTCTGATCCAGCCTCTGCCAGTCCTGAGAAAGGGACAAGGTGGATGGGATCAGCTCCGTGACTCAGGCCAAATGTACTGAGGGGAAGGGAGCAGATACGTGGCAGGGAGGGCAGAGGGGCCTCACTGGAGCAGGCGCCGCCGGTAGAGCACAGCCAGCAGTGCGGCCAGGAGCGCCCCAGCAGCAGCCACCCTGAGCCACGGAGCCCATGGCACTGGTGTCCCAGCAAGCTGGGTCTCCTCCTCCTCCTCCTCCTCCTTTGCCTTGTGCAGGGGGGCAGCATGCAGCCCAGGGTTGCCCGCCATGAGGTCAGCACTGGGACCCTCAGCCACGTGGATGCTCAGCCCATTCACTGAGCTGTACTCATTCTCCTCTGGGGCATTGTTAGGTTTGGGGCCCGAGGAGTCGCAGCTAATGGCAAGGTCCTCGGAGCAGCCAGAGAACGGCCGGCTGTCCTGGGAAGACAGCCTGCCTGGTTTGCTCAGCTCTGGCCCCGCGTCCCAGCTGTCAGAGCTTCTGTCTGCACACGGTGAGCTGCCTCCAGCAGGGGCACCTGTGGGTGCTGGAGACACTGGTGTCTCCTGGTTAAAAAAAGAGAGAGAAAGGATAGAAGGGACTGGGGGTGACAGGGGGACAACCCAGGTTGTGCGGCCCCATTCCTAGGCCAGGGCGTGAACTAGCATCCCAACCTCACAATTCCCAGCCCACAGTGCCTAGGAGGCCACCCTTCCTCAGGGAGCCAACCCACTGGCAGTGCAGGAAGGCAGGCAACATGAGGGGGACCCAGGCACTGCAACAGCATTGGTGGTGACCCCCAGGGCCACTTGGTCCCTACTCACTGGCCTGCTTATGAATTCAGCCCCACCCCTGGGAGCCATTGGTGGTGTGTGGCCTCATCTTGCATCAATGCCAGGGCTTGAGGGCCATGGAGCAGCCAGCCACAGGGTCAGAGGCCTGGCCATGCACCCAACAGGCTCCGTGGGATCAGTTCCTCTGGGCAGACGGCAGCCCTAGGGTGGTACGTGCAGGCTTGGAGAGAGGGGACGGCTGTGGAAGGGCTGCTGGGTCAAAGCAGCTGCCCAGGCTGGATGGGCTGGGACTGCCGTCAGTAAGACCCGGGTCATGGAGCTGTCGAGGCTAACAGACCATCCCATCCTATCCCTCACTGCTTCCTCTTCTGCAAAATAGAATTACCAAGCTTACCAGGGAGCTGTGAAATCTAAATGGATTACTGCACGTGACCCGTGGGGGTGGCCCACCATGCCTGACTCTCCTGAGGCATCCACACTCAAGAGCTCTCATAAATACTATCACTCCAAAGGAGTGGTGTGGGGTCTGGATGAGGCTACTTCTCAGCGGTCCCTATACCCTTAAAGGAGGCCCTGGACCAGCCTAGAATGGAGACAGGGCAGGGTCCAAGGACAGGGCTAGGGAAGGGGCCTGGATCATGGCTAGGAGGGGTGAGGACTCACCTCTTCGGGTCTGTTGCTACTCCTGATGGGGGGTGCTTTGTTGGCAGTCACCTTGCTGGGCACCAAACTCATGGGCATCCTGTGGTCAGGCACCAAGCCAGCAGGCACCTTGGGTGGCACTGTGCCAGCACGTGTTGTGTTGATAGGCAGTTTGGATGGTGGTGGACTGGTGGGCACATTAGTGGGAGGCTTGGAGCAGGTGGGCGAGTTAGAAGGCACTGTGCTGGTAAATGCTGAGTGGGTGGGCACCTTGGAGGGTGCTCTGCTGGCGGTCGCAGAGTTGGTGGGCACCCCTACCCCACTGGAGCCGATGGTAGCCTCAGCCTGGCCACCAGCACCCCCTACAGAGGAGGAGGTGGCAGCAGACAGAGCTGACACTGCAGGTCCAGGCAAGCGGCTCGCCCGGGGGGTGGAACGGGCCAGGGGCTGGAAGGAGACAGTCGGAGACACAGGTCCAGGAGGGGATGGAAGGCTGGAGACCATGCCTGCAGGTGGCAAAACTAAAGGAGAAACATAAATCCACAGTAAGGCTGGCATCAGAGGTCTGGAGAAGGGCCCCTCTGCCCCAGCTCACACCATCTCTATGGCATCACGGCCTTCGAGCCTCCTGCCCATGGAGGAGTCTCCACCATCCCTTTGGTCACTGCTCCCAGGCCCAAAGGCCCGACAGCTGCAGGCACATTCTTGGTTTTGTCTGTCCTCACACCTAGACCTACGGCACTGAGTCTGTTCTCTCACAAGAGCGAAATGGTACATCTCTCCAACAGCCTCTAGGAGCTTGAATATCATTCATTATCTGCTCTGCTTTTTCTTCTCCTGCCTGGGAGACCCTCCCCGTCCTCCGGCGTCTGCCTTTTCCACCTTCTCCCCAGCCTGGTGGAATCCTGGATACTCTCTCCACTGCCATCTTTCCCCCCCGCCCCACCCCCAGCAGG